>JAQGBA010002150.1:0-10109 GCA_034698125.1 Prionchulus punctatus | reverse complement strand
AGCCGAAGAAAATTATTGAATTACGAAAAACGCACTCTCGATCAGAAAACGCATCTTGAAAAAAGAATCTGTTGGAGGTTATTAGATCAGATGTGAGCAATCGCTTGCTAACACTACTTGGCAGTTATTTTGGAGTGGATTAGCCATGGGGTTGTACAATCTTTCAATTTCGGTTGCCTGAGAAAAGTTTGCTAAAAGGTTGATTGTCAATTAGATACGATATATCTATATATATTTTTCATCGCTTTTCATGGGAAAACGCCCATGGTTAACGCCGAAAATTTCGCTAAAATCATTGTATTAAATTCAACTGCCAAAACAACATAGACAAGTTGCCCAAAAAATTAACAGTCTCACAACATGTGGTCTCTAATGCCTTATAAAGATTTAAAAAATCCAGAACGTATCGGCATTCTCTTGGCGCTGGGCTCCAAGAAGTCGACCAAACGAGAGGACCAAAAATTAGTGAAAACGTCAGAACTGAATCGAGGAAAAACGGCAGAACTTAAAATTGAATGGGAACAGTCAGCCGGTCCATCAGCCTCATCCAGTACTGTTAGAAGACGCTTGGGAGGAATGGGTTGAGCGGTCGAATTGCCAGACGAAAGGCATTCATTTCAGAAGTGAATAAAATCAAGCGATTAAATTTTGCAAAAAACCATTTAAATTGGTCCATGAAGACTGGGCTCAAGTTCTTTGGTCTGATGACACAAAACTGAATTTTTCACTCAAAAACTACGAAGATACATCCTCCCGAAAAGCTGAGGAAGAATACAACCTGTATTGCCTCATTGTTACTGTGAAACATGGTGGTGGATCAGTAATGGTGTGGGGAGCCGTGGGTATGGCTGGTGTTAGCGAGTTAGAAAAAGTTGATTATATCATGAACGCTAAAAACTATATTGGAATCTGGGATAGGAATTTGCATGAGACCATCAAAAAATCGTTGAAACAACCAGAAGAAAAGTGGTTTTTTCAACAAGATAATGATCCAAAGCATAAAGCCCAAATTCTGACAAAAGAACCTTATTGATGCAGGTATTCCAGTCATCAAGTGGCCTCCCCCACCTTAATCCAATCGAACATTTGTAGCAACGGATGAAGGCCAAATATAAGCAAATGGATTCCTGGAAAAAAACAAAGAGGAATTATTTATCGGGTTGGTGCAAAATTTTCCATCGTTCGGCTTTATTATATCAAAAAAGCAGAACGATGGAAAATTTTGCATCAACCTAATAATTCCTTCTTCAAATATGGTCAGCGGGTGAAGAATGTGTAAATTTGGTTAGTAGCATGCCCAACCGATTGAAGAAAGTTATTAAATCTGGAGGTGGACCAACCTGTTACTACTCGTGAGAGAATTGTTTTTGCTATCTAACCATGTTAAATTTATTTCATTACGTCCTGTATTTGTTGAGAAATCGAATAAAAACGATTGCATTTAATTTTATTTTGGGGTGAGTCTAAAATTATGACTGCTACTGTATGTACTGAATAAACTTTAGCGATACTTTCAAATTTCCCGCTTCCTTTTACGCATACAGTGGGTAAGAATTCTATGCCCCAGCGATCAATGACAACATAATACGTTTTCGAAATGTCCATTTCGGCTATACAGTTATAATCAAGTTCAAGCTGAATATTGCGGTAGTATTGTGAGTTGTCGAACTACAGTCGATGAGTCAGCACGAGACGTTGAAAACGCGGGCGTAAAATTTGCTTGAATCATATGATTTGATTGTTTGCCAAGAAAAGTTCACTTTTTCGCCCGGTATAACTAAATAAAAGGCCGTTGGACGTCATTTTTTCCGGATTTTAACATAAACCTTACATAAAACTTTTTAGCGGATTTTTAAATCACATTTGCATAAAATTAAAGACAAGTAGGTAAGTTTTTTTAATTTTTTACTTTTAAACTTGGAAATTTTATGTTTCTTGAAAAATATGTAAACATATTTTAATCTGGCACGTTTTCCTTCGATTTGCTCTTTCCGGTCGACGTAAACCTCGCGAGCGAACTATAGTATAGCCAACTAGCTAGCGTAGCTAACTATAGTTATAGCCGGTGCTTGAATGAAGAGCCCTAGTCGTAGTAAATTTGTTTTTCTTACGACTTACACAGCGCAAAATCGCTACATTTAGCCGAGGTAAGGCCAGCCAAGGTTGACTTGTTAGAAAATCAAAGGCGACGTCCGCCTAGCTCGACTATAGTACTACGTCCAATGTACTGTTGCCCAATGGCGGTTATGTACATAAAGACGATTTTGACGACACCTTTTCTGTCGGACCACCCACCTTAGGTCCACAAAAAGCGAAACAACTCTCTCGACGATGGACGATTTACTTTTCGTTGACTTATCACTTCTCGTACGCAATGGACTCTGGGCGGTGGATTTTTTGTTTTCACAAGTAGTTTATCTTCTAATCTAAATTCCGAATCCGACTGTTGTCGTTATCTTGGCGCGAACGTTGCTACTACCGTACCGATCGGCTTACCGACTTCTCGCAAGAAGGCTTATTATTGAAACATAAATTTTTTTCGATGGTACCGCCTTACTAGGCTCTCCTTGTTACGAGCATTTGCTCGCAACCTGCTATACACATTTTCTAACACCGTCTACGACGATTAATATGCGCCTTGATTGATGCTTACGTTGTTCGACGAAAGTTTCCAATCCTGATCACGCCCGCGGGTACTACCAGTTACAGTCTGACGTCGTCGACCATTGTTGGAGCAATCTTTCGGAGCTAGCGAGCAATTTTAGCTCGTACTATTTGACTTTTACAATTCGGTCGGATCTTTAGCGAGCACTATTTCTTAGTTGTCGACTAAATAGGCATTTTGTTTTTTTGTCTTCGTACGTTCCGTACAGTTCCGAACTTATTCACTGGACCATGAATAACAATCGCAGCATTTGGTCACCCAATGTCTCACCGTCGACAACAACGATCGCCGATGATTACAACAACCATAGCGTTGTCGGTCACCATCACCTTTCGCCAATGACTACGTCGACTAGCTCATCGTCTAATATTAATACTTTTCAATTCGGCCCATTGTCGACCGACTATTCGTCGAGCGGCAGGAACGAGATACTGATTCAAGGCCAACAGCAGAATTCATCCGATTATTGTAATGCAACGTACGCCGGCTTCGATAATAATGCTCTGATGAGCGCATCTTCGGGAATTATTGCGAATAGGTGCTCATCGATTAGTAATCACCAAAATCATCCTTTGGATTACTCCGCCGGTCATCATTCTCATCATCACCACCAGCATCATAGTTCTTCATTACCCTTTGAATCTCCGGATGGTCTTTTTCAGAGTCCTACCTTCGTAGCTCCCATGGGCTACAGCCATGGAGAGCCCTCATTTCTCTACAGTCCTCACAACTTTCCTAGCGTAGGATTTTCGGAGGAACTTTATATGTGGATCTTACGCCTCTTTAAGTAATTCGATTTATTGTATTTGCAGATATTCGATACGTTGCATATTTCCGAAGGAGTTTTGGACAGCGTCGCAAGATACACAACTACAGTAGGTGTCTGCTCGTTTTAGAGCAACATTGTTAGTTAGCCGATGAACATTGGAGTATTATATTTTCGTTAGGGAGCCATTTTTCAATCATCCATTGCGCCATACTTCAACAATCCAACCGCCACTATGGGCCCGCCTCCCGCGAAGCGACGTTCCGGTGGTCGACGACCGAAAGAAGAAGAAAGTAAATTGCCACCGGAGGAAGAGGAAAAACGTCGTCTAAGGCGACTGAGAAATAAGGAAGCCGCTGCTCGGTGTCGAAAACGACGACTGGACCAAATGTCAACTCTTGAAATAGTAAGTACAGAATTTTTCTCGTTTCTTCACTGGCTAATCCAATTTTTTACTGTTTTAGAAAGTCAACGAACTACAAAACCGTCAGAATGGCTTGGAATCGGAGTTGGAGCGTTTAATGCAAGAAAAAAGCGATTTAGAGTTCGTGCTTCACGCCCACGAGCAAATTTGCCAGCGCAGGGATATGAAGTCCATGGCCCCCTCGGTGGTCGCCCTTCCTATGCACCCGTTGAAGGTCGAAGCCAACGACAGCGATGAATCGGCCGACGAAGAAATTGATGATGATGATGAGGATAAACATATTGCAAATCAAGATCCAACCTTATCATCAGTGATTGCCAAGCTAAAGAGTTCGACGGACAGCAATGATTTGCTAGCCAGGCCCAATACGCTGTCCTTGGCGCAAACCTCTAGTGCTATAGATGCTATGCCTACTTTCATTAGTGAAACCACACCGTCCAGGGAATTGAACTCGTCCTCGTTCACCCAATTGCTTAATCAGCCCACTGGCCTTACGCCCATCACCACCGGCGGTCTCACGCCTTTTTTGTTCGTCAGCAGCGTTAGCTCCAGTTTTGTACCATCTTTGGAAACCCCGGGTGTTTTGCAGACTCCCTCGACCGAATCGAAAACTGTACCCGATAGTCTTACAAAACTTTAATTTTTTTGTCACTGAAGCTATTTTTTCACTGTCTAAGTCAGATTTCTTGTTTTTTTAATACAAAATCAGGTATTTTTTTATTATTGTTGCTTGAACCTTGCCCTTATCGGTGGTGTACTGTGTCCGTGTTTTTTTCGATCAGTTTTTCTTTTTATAGATAATTTATTTGTTACTTTTTTTTATTTGGTACGTCTATGAAATTTTATTAACTGGCCAAAAATTTTAGCGTGTACTTTTGCTTGTTTCTGATTCTATTTAGTCACTTATTTATCTACCATTTCCGAGTACGTTCTCTTGAGTGAACTGTAGCACAGTCTGGGTATACTGTACTTTAGTTGTCCGTAAAATTATGATATGTTTCAAGTAAAAAAACTTTAAATTTTGCAAAATCATTATAAAACCGACACAGTGGAAACTTATGACCACGAATTTTTTGCTTTACTCTTATCTAACGCAAACATATTCTGATTCAGAATGTTTTGTTATAATTTTTGCAATGCATTTTTGCTTGTGATGCCCAAATAAAGATCTACTAGAGAAATCAAGAAAAATGGCAAAAGCCATTCAGTTGTTCGCAACTACGACTGCCCATTCATATATATGTGTACTAAAAGTCACTTGTTGTAGTGAAAAATAGTAAAATTTACCATCCGTTGCAATTATAACGAGAATGTACTGTATACGCATGATCCACGGACGATCTCTTGACACGAAATATATTTGTTGTCCATTTGTCTTTGCATATCAAACGCAGTTAACTTTTCTCATTTACTGAGAAGAACATTCTGGAATAACTATACAATTCTGTTTGTTACACATTTTTTTAGCTTACACATAAATGTTTTATTTCAAAAATTTTACTATGCGAACTGACAAACTATTACCAAGCGTTTTTTCTATCTCTCTTTTGCTTTTAGTCGATTATACATCATTGCAAGTGAAGGCCTGTTAGCAGCTGCTAGTTGCTTATGAATCGCAGTAGTTGCGGACTTCTTGAAGGATTCAGACACTAGTTGCGGAAATTGTATGTCCGTAGGCAACTTGCAGTGGCTGTATACCTCTCACGCCCTGTTAAATCAATACTAACAGAAAAAAATGTATGATGAAAATTTGCACCACGTGATATCGTTTGTTATGTCATCAGCTGCCTGCAAGAATGACTCAAATTAATGTGTGCGCTATCTTCTGTATTAACGAGATAGGAGGAAATTTTTTTGAGGAAAATTTTTATCAATCAGTCAAATGAAAAATTTTTAGTTCAATTTTTAAATATACACGCTTAGTTTAGTCAATCTCGACATGGAAACACGAACTATTAACAAATCGTTCTATCTCCAAAAAAAGTTCGCAAATTGGCAAAATTTCATATTAAAAGAGTCCGCTAATTGTCGGTTCACTCAAAATAGTGGGTATTTTGAAAATGATTACACGGATGAATTATTTTAACTGAATGGAATCAGATACGTTGAAATGAGACATTAAAATTATGAAACAGATAACTTGAACTGTATTTACACCCTGAGAAAGAAATTTTTTCAAGTTTTTCTTAATGGGACGTGCTCTAGCAGCACTTGTATTGTAATATACATTTTGTACCAAGTGAATACGACTGCAAGATGTATGTTAGCTTTGTTCATGACTAGCAGTAGGTGCGGGCATTTTGCAAACTACTGGCAGAAGATACATGCATATCGTAGTTATGTTGAACTTGCAGGTCTCAAAATGTGAAAATTCCGTGCTGTCCAAGGCTAATCTTCGTTTAGCAGTCTTTTCCATAATTGAAGACACTTTGTTGCTCACAATCTTACGCCACCACCTGTGTATTACTTTCGACAGCTATCAATTTTATAAATTCTATTATTTTTAAAATTTGATATTTACCGAGAAATATTTTTGTGAAATTATTGTTTGAAAAATTTTATTTCTTGGCTGATTCTGCTGGAAATTGTTTTTCGACAATTCTGTTGTGTGTAATAATTTAATAACTTTCAATATTAAATTGACTTCCAGTTTATAATTTGGTTAATTATAAATTTAATTGTGGTACTATTGTGTTTTCTGAACAACAAAACATTTTTTTATTTCTAAAATGCAAAATTGATTCCGGTAATGTTTACGTTTCAATGTTTTAAAATTTTTACAGACAGTATCTGACTGAAGATGAGAGATTTATGTTATAAATTAAACTTACTTTAGACTTGAAGCTTGTTGTCGTCAGTATAATAGTTATTACAATATTTGCTTCTGTGAGATTTTTGGACATACGATTAAGAATCAACTACATATCTTTAGTACCTGACCACTGCAGAATGTATGGTAAAATGGCGTTGGCCAACACTGACTCAAAGTCTGAGCAGACTTCCTACCGCAGAGCTTGTTGATTGTATGTTTATCACAGCTGTTAGAAAACAATGAAAATTATTAGATCTGTATCCAGGTGTTAAATTACAATGCTACAAACAACATTGGCAAATATAAACATTGTGTCACACTGACTTCACCACATTATTTATTTCATGTTTGGTTTCAGTGAACTTTGCAAAAAAATTTTTACAGATTGAATTCAAATGTAGTAAGTTGTTTGCATGTACATGTGCAATATCTCCACAAAAAATGTTTTATTGATGTGAATGCCAGTGGAAACGAAATAATATGAACGAAAAGAAGGCTAAAAATAGGCTTAACAAGATTTAGAAAACAAACAAATTTACAAAATTCCATCAACAATCCGCAATTGGATAACTTGTGGGATGCAGCCTCAGCTCTTAGCACAAATCTTTTGAGCCGAGATCGGGCAGGTATTATTGCAAATTTTACGTTCAGAACATTCAAAATGTTGACTTTGGCAAGGCATGCTTCGTGGTATTGGAGCTTTCGTGTCTTCATGCAATCCGCAAGAACTTCTGGTGTACACAGTACATTAGCTAAGATATGTATTGAATGTCATGTAACAGACGTGATTGCAGCAAGCGTCTTTGTTATATTTCATTCTGAACAAGATGCATGAAGGCTTGCCTATGTGCAAAGCTTAGCTTAAACGTCATTCTTATTAATAGTTCACGCTCATTGAACATTAGAAATATAAACAATAGTCAATCACAATGTCATCTGAAGATATCTTTGAAAGAACTCGGAGCTGTTGAAGTACAGTACTAGTATATACACGTCGACAATGTAAAACTGCGGCATCAATCAAGCTGAAAATAGCCGCAAAAATTTTCTTTTTACCAAAATGTTGAAAATTAAAATTTACAAATCCGTTCAGTTAATTCGTTTAGACATGTGATCATTATAGATAAAATTTTATATAGAAAAAAAATGTTTATCATTCAACAAGTACTTTAGCTAATTCAACAATTGCTTTGTAACTTTTGATATTTGACTATAAGTGCTGTAACTTGCTTGTTGTTCAAACTGGAAAAAAACACGCTTTTCAGATCTGGTTTTGACACTAAGTGAACAATAAATTATTTACTAAAGCCAATGAAATAATTTAAGACTATTTACTTTTTTTAATCTATGCAGTGCAAAAATATTTACTACATTCCAAATTATTCACGTCACTTTAATGGGTGCAAGAAGCAAGAATTTTCCAGAAAACTAAATTATAAAACAGTCACAGATATACATGGGAAAACGTTGCAGTATTATTTGCAAGAAAAATCTCAAGAATCTTCAATTCTTTTGAGTAACTCAGTTTAAATGAGTTTATTCCGTTGTCACTCCTGCTGATACTGTCGCATTTTTTTTGTCTGATTGTAAAATGTATTACATGTATTTGCTCTTTTGAGTGTCATATAAAATTAGCAAAAAATGTCACTTTTCGAAAGTAGGTAGCAAGCAAATATGTTATAATTGCTTAAACTGCTTCAAATGCTGATTTCACTAAAAAAAGTCAAGATGGAGAGTATTCTTGCAAATCGTAAGATTACTGCAGCTTACCTGGAAAAAAATTCTTGCTTCATTGCACTAAAGTCACACCAATAATTTGGTATGTAAATATTTTTGCATCGATAAAAAAAGTAAATAGTCTTAAATTATTTCCATTGGCTTAAGTTTTATTTTTCATTTCTTGACAAAACCTGATCTGGAAAAGTGTTTTTTCCAGTTTAATTTACAGCAACAACAACAACAAACCAGTTTACGCAGTTACAGTCAAATATCAAAAGTTGCAAAGCCATTGTTTAATTAGGTAAAGTACTTGTTGATGGTAAACGTTTTTGTTTCTCAGTAAAATTCTATATAATGATCACATTTCTAAACGAATTAACAGATCGGATTTGTCGCAATCTAATTTTCAATTTTTTGAAAAAATGAAAACTTTTTTGGCTATTTTCATCTTGATTGGTGCAGCGGTTATTCATTGCCAAGGTATGTCCTATGCGCTTCAACAGTTCCTTGATCTTTCAAAGATGTCATCAGATGACATTGTGATTAACAGTTGATTACTTATGTTCAACTAGTGTGAACTCTTAATAGTACTGAATGGTACTTTTATAAACATGAATTGATGACATTCAGTACCTTTTTAGCTAATGGACCGTGTACACCAGATGTTCTAGCAGATTGTATAAAGACACGAATGCTCAAATGTAACGAAGCGTGCCTTGCCAAAGTTAATCTTTTGGGTGTTCTGAAAGTTAAAATTTGCACTGACAACTGCCCGACCACGGCTCAAAAGATTTGCGCGAGTATTTGCGCGAGTACCCCACAAGGTATCCAACTGCCGATTGTCGATGGAATTTTGTAAATTTGTTTGTTCACTTATTCTTGTAAGATTTTAATGTAAGATTGTTTAACATTTTAAACCTTCATTCAGGTTATTTTGTATTCATAGACATTTACCTCAATAAATTGTTTTGTTTGTGGACTGTATGCGTTCCGGCATGTTGCAGTATACTCTAGTATACTATACTAGAATTACACTGGTAAAAATTTTCGTCACTATACTATACTATACTATACTATACTAGAAAATATTTTTTGGTCATATTATACTGTACTATACTATAATGTACTTCAGCAAGGTTTTTGACAACTTTTTTATGTTTTTTTATCGTTTTGTTTTTCAAAATTTGAGGGACTATGTATAGCAAAATAGCCCTTGTGTTTGTCTGCAAACCGCGGCCATCTAAAAATTCAGTCAAAAATTCATTTTTATGGAAAATTAAAGTTAAAATTGCTAAAAGTTAACTGTATATTCGCATGCTGGCTTTTTATCATCTGGTATGAAATGTCGTGTGGCAGCAAAAAAAATTTAAAAAATCAAATCATGATAAAATTAAATCATTATCTTTGGAATGATATTTGTTGTGCTTTGTATGTTTTTGTATGTTGGATTGCAGCAGCATTCATCAAAATGATGTCTAGATATTGGCCGTTAGTAAGGAAAATAATTCTCTGTAAAAGATTTTGGATAGTTTTTTTTCATCGTGGATTCTTACTATACTGAAGTTCATACTATAATGGAATTATACTCGAAAGATTTTTCCAGTTTACTATACTATACTATAGTGGAAAACATTTTTTAAATTTGTATATTTGATCATATCTTGAAAGACATCTGCGCATAACTGATGGTGTACCAAGGCGTGTATCTTCAAGATACTGTTTC
>JAQGBA010002149.1:0-10112 GCA_034698125.1 Prionchulus punctatus | reverse complement strand
CATCTAGCTCCCAGCGATTTCCATGTTTTCCCAAAGTTGAAAATGCACTTGAAAGGGCGTCGATTTTCATCGGATGATGAAGTTAAAAAGGCTGTGATCGACTGGTTTGATAGCATGCCCAAATCATTTTGGAAAAAAGGCATTGAAGCATGTCGTGACAGGTGGCTAAAATGTCATAACAGAACCGGTGACTATGTCGAGAAATAAATCATTGTTGCTCGATTTTATTGATTTTTCTGAAAAAAGTTCACATGTTGCCGAACAGCCCTTGTATCAGTACAAAACTTTTTGTGATGCAACTCTAGATATTGAATATTTGATCAACACACATAAATATTACGATTTTTTGCTTTACTTCAATCATAGAAAATAAGCCGCAATGAAAAAAATTAATCTCAATATATGTACCTCACTTTCACGCAGTAAAAACAATTATTGCGATGCAGCAGCCAACAAAAGGAAATAATAGAACATTGTTATTAAAATTATGAAAATATGAGGATTTTACTTCTTAAAATTCAAGTTTAAAAAGTAAAATGCAACTAAAATATTTTTAAAAAATGTAGGACGAAAAATTAAGAAAAATTAAGATTCTTTATTAAGAATCTTATATTTAATCTTAATTTTAAATTAAGACTATTTTTTCGTAATTTTGGATTAAGAGTAAATCATAATTAAAATTTTCTCTTAATTTTCATTAAGTTTTAAGACTAAGACTAAAACAAATTGGCCAAAAAATCCAAGAAAAAACAATGCAGGACTAAAACATGGGTTTGTTTTTTGGGAATGTCGTTTTTCTATGTTTGTTCGAAGTTCTTGATATCTTGGACGAAATAGTGCACACATATTATTTGAATAGAAAGTCCAAGAATCGAGTGATACGTGTTCAACAGATGAAGTGATGAGTGAGAATAAATACCATAATAATCAAACAAGAAGTAGCATGAAAAAATTCTACCAATGATAGACATAAAAAAAATTGGATGCATAGTGTGTAAGTGCACCTTAATACCTTAATCGATAATCCACTTACTGAATTTGAATCACACGAGTCGAAGATGTAAGAATAAAATTTTGAAACATGTCTCGACATACATGAATGATAAAATCATGTTAAAATTTAAAAAAAAAGAACAGCTATTCCATTTGGCTCCAATCCTGTTGACATTTTTCCCCACGTTTTTTTCTAACATCGGCAATTACAACTGAAAAAAGCATGAAATCCTTCATTACCTTTTACAGTTATTTTTTTCGCTTCATCAAACAGGATTTTATCAAACAAGAAATTGAAAACGATTGCTGTTTATTATTATTCGCTAGTTAGAGGGATTCTGCAATGACAAACAAACAAACCCACATATTTCTACATAAGCTCATATGAATATACAATAGCATGATAAATGATAAAGGTATAAACAAATTTATATCCTAAATGAAAAAATATGTCAACCCCTCACCAGCAGCTATAAAAGGGCCTTCAGACACGATACTGTTTATTGCAATGCAATCCGGATCTGAGCCATCTAGCAAGCGGTTTTCCGCCATCTAGCGCCTGGCGGAAAATGTCTCGTCGTCGCCATCTTATTTGTGTGCCTAAATGCGAGCTGTTACGATTCCTCGATTATAATTACTTTATTTATGCAATTATGATAATTCATTCGCATTTACTATTATAGCCATGTATTCAAAGCTTTAATTTTTGTTCTTTAATTGTACTTAATTGTAACTTGTTTTGCAAGGAATATTGGGTTTTTATTTCCTTTAGTAAATTCTTCAATTCGACTCTAATCTCGAACCACAACATTTATGCTTAGGACTAGCAAACCTAACGAGTGTACCTGTTGTAATTCATTGAAACATCATGAAATTTTTTTGAATTTTCGTGAAACGGCGTGTAAAAAACTATTAAATTTCTATTACTTTGTTTCAACCATAACTTCGTACGATTTCAGTCATCCAACAAATCTTTGATTTTAAAATGTTCCCCATTTTTTTCCTCTTTCCATGTGTGAAATGGCTTTTCAAAAGCTTCGTTTTTCGAGTAACAGAGGGCGGACACACTCTGGATTCACATGACTGACTGAAAGAGAACTACGCCTCGAACCATCAGGTCACCGACCCCTAAATTGTGGATTTTTGCAATTATTACTATTGAGGTTATTATGGGTCTTACGCTTTGTCTTGAAAAAGATAATTTAGTTAGCGCTCCTTAATTATCAAAAAGTGTAACATTTTGTCAAAAAATAGAAAAATATTGTAAACAAAATTTATGCTGTAATTTAAAAAAATATTCGAATACAAATACATAACCAAAACAATCATCATCAATTCAAGACTAACAATTCAACAATAAATTCAATTCAATATAATAACCAATCGCATCATTAATACCGACTCATTAAAATTGTTCCTGCGTAATTATAATTAATTAAGCAATGGACTGACATCCTATTTTAGAAAAAGCATTTCTCTGTCTTCCTCTGTGACTTAATTTTTCGCAGTACATCAGTGGACAATGCTCAAGTCAGGCACATCAATTTGAGAACATGCTGTTTTTCTCACTTATTAGGAGCTGCAGGTGGATGCAAACAAAGTTTTTACATGATGAGCAAGTGGAGAGGTGATCATGATATTAGAAAATAATTGGCTACCTTTAAGCAACAGCGACAGTGACAAATAGGCAGATACACCCGTTTTGCTTTAAGGTAGTGAATTGAATAAAGCAAATTAAATTTGATCAAAAATGAATTGGTGATTAATTTTTTTCACCTGTGTATCAACCAACTACCCAACCTTTCATTTTCTTATTGTCAACTCTCATTAACGTTCTAATTGTCCTATCTCGATAGGTTTTTTTTCAGTTTGGAGCCCTTGACAAAACACGAACTTCTGTTTTTTTAAACAATACAAAGCGCTTTCGTCTTGTATTTTTTCTTTTGAGCACTTTGTCACGATTTTCTCTTATCAACAAGGAGCGTAGAAAAATGGTTAGCTTGCTAAAAACATTTGGCAGAAAAGATATGTGAAAAGAATAAAATATTTGATTAACTATTTCATGCACGGACAGAGTGGACAAGCCTACGAACAAACCAATATTAGACCCTAAGTATATGAACAGGTCGAGCAATGAAAAGCTTAAACTGTATTCGACAATGATTTCTGTCATGTCGCCATAATACAAGTTTAACTGCAGAAAATTTTTTTGTATTTCCTCCAAATTGATATTCATAACCTTGTTATTTGTTACATCGAGCGGGGTTAATTTTATTGAAGTCAACTGATACGAGTATACAGTTTCCATGCAGCCGATTTTACATTCCGGGCAAAAAACGTTGGGATTATCATGAAAATAATGGAAAGTTAGGTCCTTGACACACTTAAGAACAGTGATGTTAGTAACATCGCAGGCTTTGGCAGCATTTCGATCTTGTACAAGAGGAATCATACAATTGCAGGTTTTCAGAGCTCGATCATTAAGGCAAAACCAAAAACATTTCTCCCTGTAGTATGCAGTGTCTTCATCGTCAGGGAATTTATAATCAACATGGTTAGAACTCTGACAATATTCCAGTTGTCGCATATCAAGTGTTATGGCTTGAATGGAAATATCATAGCTGTATCCAGGGCTGAGCGACGTTGCTATATTCAGTTCTGGCAGAGGTTGTCGAGAAGAAACATTAGCTTGAAACCTGCACCAACTGGTACAATTTCAACGCTGCAGTATTCTTCCTGGTGAACATACAAGAGCAATCGAAATCCGCTTTTTATTACCTAGCAAAATTAAAGTATTCATTATCGCTTGGTAAAGTGCCAGAAAAGTAGTTAGTTACGAGAGGTAAACCAAATTTGCATTAATCTGCTTAAAAATGTCGAATATATTGTTAGATAAGCAAAAATATAAGAAATATTCCTTCAGTTACAAATTAGAGGTAATCACTGATGCGGAAAAATCTGACAACAGACCAGTTGCTGAAAAACTAAAAATTAGCAAACGCCAAATTCGCGAATGACACAAGGAAAAAGAAAAGTTGCAAAAAATGGTTCAAGATTCATGTCCGGAAGCAACAAAAGGTTTCGTCTCGACGGTGGAGGGCGAAAACCTCATTTAGAAGATTTGAGAAGTAACTCTAAAAAAGGAAATATTAAAACGTCGTGAGCAACGATTTCCGATTACATGTAAGTGGATAATGTAGAAAGCTTTGGATATGTTTCATGATCTAGTTCAACTAAATGAAACCGATGGTGAAAAGTTTGCAGCGAGTCGAGGATGGTTAGAGAAATTTATGATACGAAATAATTTTACAATTCGTCGTTGCACAACTGTATCTCGGAAGCTTCCATTGCAGTTAATTCCTAAGTTAACTGATTTCATCATATTTATCAGCCGCTCGAAATCTAAAAACAATTATCATCCGAATGAAATGCATGCATGCCATGAAACAGCAGTGTGGTTCGATATGCTATCTGAAACAACTGTCGACATAGTTGGTGCGAAACACGCGCCTGCAAAGACAAAGACTACCTACTACTTAGTGGTCACGAAAAAATTCGAGTTACGGTTACACTTTGCCCTAAAGCGGATGGCGCTAACCATTTGTAATTTTTAAACGAAAACGACCAGACCCTTCGCTCGAAAAAGCTTTCCCACATATAAATTTCGCTTATAATGAAAATGGCTGGATGGATGAAAATTTAACCAGCCATTTTTTGCAAAAAACTTTGGGTGAAATAGCATTTTCGAGTCGGTTCATAGTACTGTACTTAAGTACTACTACTGGGTGTCATATATATTGGTCGAAAGCCCTTTCATTGCTGATTCGCATGATATAAATATTTGGCCCTAACGCTCCGCAGCTTTCGAGTAATTAACAAAAATCGATTAGCAAATGATATTGCTGAAAAGCTAAACACACACATAAAGGTGGACTATTCGAATAAAATTTTTTGTACATATTTAGAATATATGTGGCAATAAACGTGCAAAATTTCAGCTGGGTATGTCTTGTAGTTTTTGAGAGAAAGCATTTTGAAGTTGTTTGAAGACTTTTGACCACCCACTTTTGGTGCATGCATCAATTAATTACAGGCAGTCAGTGCACCGGTTTTTGTTAATTACTCAAAAGCTGTGGAGCGCTAGGGCCAAATATTTATATCATGCGAATCAGCAATGAAAGGGCTTTCGACTAATATACATGACACCGTGATCGGCATCAGGCAGTATAAAGGTTTCCCTCGTAAGTACTTATCCCAACGCTAATTGAAAGTATTGAATTGAAATTTAAAGTTTATCGAAAGGGTTTGAAGTATAGAATGGGTGCTAAAATACAAAAAGTTGTCTAATATGATCTTGAAAGTTCTAATTGCAGTACATTGAAATAATAATCGGCGCCCTCAAATAATCGGCGCCCTCGATTAATCGGCGCACAAAAAATAAGATTGAAACAATAAATGGCGTGTCGATTATTCGAGGAAATACAGTATTTGTTGGTTCTGAATAAAGTTATCCAGGTCATAGATCGAAATCCATGTTATTTTTGCCAAATATAAAAGTAAGGTACTTACATTCATAATTAAATGAAAATCCGAATCGTCCATCTCCACTCCAACTAGAAAATAAGCTGGTACAATTTTCCTCTGTTTCTTGCCACCAACATTTGATTACACTTAAGGATGAACCCATTACTGTGGCTTTATATGTATCAATAATGTTGATCGATAGAAAATTATCAAGAGAGCTTTTGAAATTATTTTCCTCGCCATCGGCTCGTAAGCAAGTTTTTTTATTCTCAATAGAAAGAATTACGATATTTGTCATGTCCAACTAGTTTTGATCAAAATAAACTTACTAGTTTTAAATAATCGTTGATTGTTGACTCAGAAGCATTAATAGGTAGAAGAGCTAAATAGGTTAAATATGTAAGGAACAAATCGTTTCCGCCGACGAGTGAACGTCGGGCACGGTTTTGATTCATGAGCGAAACGGTTGGAAATGTTAAATTGTTTCGAAATAGGTATTTGCTATCAGTTTTATTTTATATGCCAAGTAGTCTTGAATGTTACCCAGGCACAGCCACGTCATCAGAGAGCAACAAGAAAGCAAGCAAACGAAATTAACTATCCGATTGCTGCGAGATGTTTTTGAATCATTACCAAAAATAATTCGGCAACCGACAATCGTGCAATCGTTGGAGAATTTGCGCCAGCTCGTCGAAAATGTACTGAACGACCTCTTCACATATCTCTTCAGATCATTCTCCTTTCTTTTTACGATTGAGAAGACTGTAGTCCGAGGCACCCTGTTTCAAAAATGCAGCAAAATTTATTTAGTAATTAAGGTCATTGGGATAACTCATGGAAACTATAACAATTGTAACCAACTCTCAACCATTTTTGTTTTTCAACAAATACATGTTTTGATCATGAGATTTACACGATCCTCAATCCTTCACGTCCACATCTTCATTATCGAAATGAAATTAGAAAATACTAGAAACTGAAAAATGCTGTAAGGTGCAAAAAGGTGATATTGTTCTCCCCTGACATGCAGAACCTTCCGGGGAAAAAAGACAGTAACTATAGGTTTCTCAAATCAGCAGAGCTTCCGGAAATAAAAGACAGGAACCCCCCAGATGATTAAAAATAATAAAAAAATTTCTTCCAACTAGAAAAAGAAACATCCGTGTGTTTTAAATACCAAAGAAATATATTAAGTAATTTTACTTCAGCAAGAATAAATGTAAGCCCTGTAAAATATAACCATAATTATTCTTTCCAGTAACAACAAATCAAATGACCACAATTTAATCGGTGATGTCAGCTGATTACTACAGTTGGCACATATATTTGCTCAAAATATGTGCATATTATGCAAAATAATCGAAAACAAGTCGCCCTCGATAACAAGCCGCAGTAAAATAAGGTTTTAAAAAAAACAAGCCGCGGCTTGTTTTCGAGGAAATACGATAACCAAATAATCATATGTTTTTACAAATAGAATGCAACTTCGTTACAGCTTCTGCCATTTGTACAATACATTGACCTCAATGTTCAATGATTGTAAAGACAGATAATTTCTAACAGATTTCCTCGACACTAATATACTGTTTGCAAAATGGATTTCAACCATTAATTCAAAACTTTTGGATTACTACAGATACAAATTTCTAACATAAAATTTCTAAATTCCTACAGCGAGAAAATGATGGATGATTTATCTGTAAGTTAATAACTGAAAAATTAAAAAATCTTCAGAATACTATACATTTATTTTAATACATTCTATACAATATTTTTATTTAAGATAGTCGTCCTTCCTTGCAACGGTTTTAGATCCAAAAGTAACAGTTTGACTTTTCCACCCAATATTGGTGGTGGTGAATCGACGTTGGATGTTGGTGCTCAGCACAAACTGTGATGGTAACTTGTCTAGCATATGTGCGCAAATCCATTGTTGGGGACCGAAAGAGAGTACTTCTTCAGTGAAACTCAACTGGATCCACATTGACCCACGGATTTGAGCAACATCACCTGCAGCTTGCGATATGTTATCTACACATGGGGGATGAATCTCTAATTTGTGCTTTTCACATGTGCTACTGATGAGAGTAACATCGGCTCCGGGATCTAGCAGTGCAGTAATGAGCTCATTGACATCGCCTATCCATATATCAATGCAGGGGCACCTTTCTTCAGATGATAGGGAAGAACTCTTTTTGTGAATGCCCTGCACCATTCTAGCATTGGCTGTATTCGTTTCATTATTACGATAATCTTCTTCATCTAGCATTTTTCTGTTATCTTCTTTGTGGGAGGAACGAGCTTTGCATCTACTGTTAAGGTGGCAAGTATTTCTATCTATTCTGATCGATTTCTGTTCATCTTTGTCAAACAGGGCATCCCAGACGTTTCTTGTGTTGGCGTCATCGGGGTAATCTAATTCTTCAGGATATCCATCATTTATTAAAAGAACATCACCATCTTCCCATTTGGCACTTGCATTGGAAAAATTATCTTCTCTCAATTGTTTGTTGTTATTGGTGACTTATGTTCCGACACGCATGAGTGTGGTTCTTTTGGAACCTTCGGCTATATAATTTTGATTATTAATTTCTGCAGAATTAGAACGAATCATTTGTCCATTGACTGAGGGTATTTCCACACTAGAAAAGCGTTTCGCGAGATTTGCATCGTCACAATTTAAAAAATCTTATTTATAATTTGCATTTGGTGTATTCGTCATCGTTTCTGCAAACGAAGACTGTTCATCATCCTCTGACATTTGTTGTTGACTTTGGATGGTTCTGGCAGTGGTCTGAACAGGGCGCCCATTACCAGTAACCACAGGTGCACCAAGATTTCTCAACACTGATGTCCTTGGGTAATCTCGATTGCGCCTTTGTGCTACCTCTGAGTGTTGTTGTAACTTCTGTTGTTAAAATTGTTTGGATTCGATCTACATGTCGTGGGATAGTGCCCTCACCGACCACAAAACGTGCAAATAACTGGGCCATCATACGTCCGTCCTGAGAAACGCCCACTATTACTGTTGTTACTGTATTGCGGGGATGTGTCTCCTGAACGTACATGCATGCAGATTGAAAATGCAAATGAAAGAATGTAAACATAATAATAAGGAATGCAAAGAATGTAAACAATTAAATAATGTAAATAATGTAAATAATATGATTCATGCTTCTTATATGTAAACAAATAATCATATGATTTTACAAATAGAATGCATCTTCGTTACACAGTTAGGTATGTGTTACAGGCATTGTTGCAAGTTAAAAGCGTTATGTTTCATTATTTAGTGATTGCGTAATACATTCTTTCATTTGAATGCATTTCCCTAAAAGTGTTAAAAAGTGATAAAACGCCTTATTAATCTGAGCCACTCAATTATTTGAATAAAAAGATACTAAAGATACTTGAAAAAGATACTAAAAAAGATAAAATGTTATATCATTCCGGCGCGGTCTATTCAAATAATTCCACAATAAATAGTGTATTGCTGTGCATACATGCAATAACTAATAAAATATTTGTTCCAAAATATAAACAGTACGTCACAATTAAGTAAAAAGTGTAAAAGTAGACCGCGCCCCTGGATAGACCGCCACTAAAAAAGTTGTTGAATTAATAAACTGTCTATTCAAATAAATATGATAAAATATTTCTTGGATGACAGTTAAAGTGCTACAAAAAAAACCAAAGATTCGCCGAGCCACCTATGTTAGAGATAGCCTCATTCCAAGTAATCCCACTCAAATTATTCAATCTAAAACAAACCTGTAAATGCATTTAGTATTCACAATTGGCCTAAAAATTCCGCTTACTTTTAATTAAAATTTCAAATGTATAAATATTATAAAAATTTTCAAGTACAAATTAATAAAATAATAAAAATATTTAATTCAAATGTGAGTATATAATAATAACCACGGATATATTTTGAACCGTAAAAGGCGCAAAAGGTAGACTTGTATCGTAAATGTATTCTTGACATGGTGTTTGGCGGTAGATCTTCGTGTTCGACATTGTGTCACTCATAATTTGGTTTCATTTGTCTGCGCAGGACCTTTGGAAAAATTGAGAAGACTATAGTCCGATGCATCGTGTTTCGAAAATGCAGCAAATTTGTTTAGGTAATTAAGATCATTGACCGATGGGATAACTAACAGGAGCTATAACAACTGTAATTCTCAATCATTCTTCTTTCTTGAACAAAACCATGTTTTGATCATGATAGTTACATTATCGAAATGAAAGTAGAAAATACTAGAAACTGAAAAATGCTGTGAGGTGCAAAAAGGTGATATTGTTCTCCCCTGACGTGCAGGACCTTAAAAGAAAAGATGCAGTAACTATATGTTTCTCAAATCAGCAGAAATTCCGGAAATAAAAGACAGGAACCAGATGATAAAAAATAGCAAAAATGCAGCAAAATTTAAAAAGTTTCTTTAAATTTAAATTTAAGTTTCTTCCAACTCGTAAAAGAAACATTTGCATGTTTTAAATACCAAGAAATACAGGGTAGTAGTAAAGTTTCTCCCCGCAGTTTTCTTATCATAAAAAAATAAAACGATGGATTAAAAATACAAACTTTTTTTAAA
>JAQGBA010002148.1:0-10128 GCA_034698125.1 Prionchulus punctatus | reverse complement strand
AGACGCTCGTCGACTATAGACGCTCGTCGACTATAGACGCTCGTCGACTATAGACGCTCGTCGACTATAGACGCTCGACTATAGTCGTCGGACAACTATAATGACTGGCCAATTTTTATCTTTAGACATTTTTGTAGAGTTTGCCGACATTTTTATCGACTATCGAGCGATCGTCAATTTTGGCAGCGAATTGATTTATCGACGATCAAAAATTTGAAAATCTCCAATTTACATAAACTATTGAAATCCGATCGAATGTCCAACGTGAAAAGCCTTCGATGGGAAGGATACCTGCGGCGGCATCCTGGATTCGTCAAAAACACGAAACGTCCTAGTCAGTCGGAAGCGGTGACAGCGAATACGTTGAAAATCATTCGCGAAAAATGCCCGAATTTAAAGTTAGTAACGAAATAACGACCGAAATCGTGGAAATCACGCTCGTTTATTGTCGATTTCCTTTTCTATAGGGAGCTGCATTTGATTTACGCCGATCTCAACAAATTGAACATCGTTCTCGAAGAATTCCCGTCATCGTTGACTTATTTGGATCTAGAAGGATCTATCGTGTCGTTCGATTTTTTCGCGGCTTTAGAAAATCCGTCGGTGTTGCCTAATCTCGTCGGATTGGATTTGTGCAACGTGCACAATTTATCCAGTTTATCCCGAACGAGCGTCCCGGCGTTGCTAAATCGACGTCGATTGGAGGTTTTAATGGTCAAAAATTGTTTCAAACTGTCCGCCGATCACGTGCTGCAAATACCGATTCAGTTGAACAATTTGCGAGTTTTGAACGTTAGCCAGTTAACGTAAGTGAGCTATAGTTGCGCGTGGACTACAATTGCCTAGCTAGCAGCCATAATTGTCCATAGACTGCAGTTTTGCCAAGTTGAAAGAATTTGCTCGTTTCAGCCTTGTCGACGACGAGTTTTGTCTGAATTTATCGCTTCATTGCCGCCAACTGCGGGATTTGGACATGTCGTTCTGTTTCCGCGTAACGGATCAAGGCGTGTGCAATTTGACGTCTCAAGATAATCCCGACGGCGGCGGATGTCGTATCCGCCGACTGGATTTAACCGAATGTCCGTTGACGGATAAAATATTCGAATCCCTTTCGAAAATGCCCAGATTGGATTACGTAAATCTCGTGAAAACCGGATGCACATCCGCGACGTTATCCGACTTTATCCGTCGACATCCGCGATGCCTCGTGGATCACAGATTATCGGAAGCGTCGAAGAAAATCGGCGGATCGTTTTGGATATTGAATTTGGAGAAATCCGACGACGACTCGCTGCCCATGGAACATTGAAACGAAAAAAACAAAATTTGAATCACTAGCTCGCACACTTTCGTGTAGAATTTTATTATTTATGGTCATTTTTGGTTTTGATTAGTTTTTGCAGTTTTTTTATTTGTTTCGACAAAGTTTATTGATTGGAAGCACGAAAAATTCATAAAAAAATGAGCTACAATTTGACAGTAACATTTCTTTTTTACCCTTTTCTCGAAACGAAAATCAATGAAAAACGAGTCTCGGAAAGGTCGAAAACGGGAATAAAATTGAAACACGATTCGATTTGAAGGAAAAAATCTATAAATATATACAAGTATAGCCGATGACGTCACGTACAGTACGACAAGCTGTCTTGATAAAAGAGAGAAAAAAATTGCATAAAAATGTCGAGAAACGAAAAAATGCGCGTTTCGAACAGTTTTTGGTTTCATTTTAGGAGAAAAATGGTGTTTTTTTGTGTTTTTCGGATGACCTTTCACGGCTAATGTTGATGATTGCCGCCGCCTCGACGCTTTCCACCGCCGCCGCCGCATTTCATGGTTTTCGTAGCTTTGCGTCGGCACTCATCGCCGCCGACCTTTATTAATCTGGTCTTGACCATTTTACCGTCTTTACATTCGGCCTCGGTCCAAGTGCCGTAAACGCATTTTTCTTAAAGAAAAAAACAAAATTATAGTCACTGGCTAGTCACTATAGTTGTCCAGCGACGTAGTTGAGCAGCATGTGCGCCTTTTTTAAGTCAATGACGTCACTAGCTACTTTTGCTAGTTAATGAACATTTGAAAATAAATTGTTGATTTTTGCTAGAATCACTAGAACACTTTTTTATCTCATCAGAAACAAATTTTGGGCGATGGCGCCTGAGATTATGAAACACACGATGAAGAATGTTTCAACCTCCGCGCGCTGTCGACTAATTGTGATAAGAGTCCCTTTTTTTGAGCAATAAAATGAAACATTTTTACGAGCGAACGAGGCAAAAAATAAAAACAACGCTCACGCGAAAATGAATCGGTAGCGAAAAAAGATAAAACTCCTGCTCGTATTTTTATTAGAAAAGGAAATTTCGCGGGTGATTAAGTTTGTTTGTACGTTTCGTCAGTAAAATGTCAAGTTGGGCGTCGCGACACGTTTCGTCGCTGGCCCGAACACGTTTCATGTTTTGACAAGCGATCAAAACAAAGTTAAAAGCTACTTTTGCAAATTTTCTCGGTCTTCTTCGTCGGTGGGCAACTGGCGTCGGACATTTCCGTCATGAGTTGTTCGACCTTTTGTCGTTTCGAAGTCAATTCGTCGCATTCGCCGAATTTTCCTTGTCGATATTTGCACCCTAAAAAATCTTAGCCAGTGAAATAAAAACCAAACGATAATTCTATAGACAGTGAAATTTCGAAAGCTATCGATCGGTGAAAAAATTATCGATTTTAGTTCAGCCGATCGATCGATATCGACGTTTGAAAAATGGCCGTTGAAAATCATTATTAAATTGCAATAAAAACAACGTCTGCTTATGTCAAACTAATTTTTGATATAAGCAGCGGGCTTTATGCGCAATTTTGTTTTAACGATATCTCGAGAACGAGTGAACGGATTTCAAATTTCTTTGACTAATCGATTCAGTTTTAAATCCTCTTTCGATTTTTTAATAGGCTTACCTTTTTTATCAGGCGAACAAGCAACTTTGCACGAATCTGTCTTTTCGGTATTTTGACATCCGGCGCCGCCGCGGGTTCCTTTTTTGAACCCCTTGCCGCATGTACCTTTGGTCATATTTCGACATTCGCTGAATACCCACGGGGTGCATGGACCTTGCCCTTGACCTTGCCCTTTATCTAAGCGGAAAATGTCAAAGTTTATCGCCAGGTACCGAAAATTCACTAGACGCAACACTTGCGGGCGCTGCTCAACTCAAAATCGTACGTTTGGCAAGTCGATAAATGAGATTCACCACTTACTGGTGTCTTTGACTGGCGCAGGAGCGCAATTAATAAATCCGATACATATCAAAATCGCAGCGGCGAAAATCAATCGATTCATAATGGCCAGTGGCGAACGCAGCGCGATAAACGGCGATTGTTTTGATTTTTATGAGATTAGAATGTGAACAAAAACGAAAAAGTCAACTGAAATAAAAAAAAAACCAGAAGACTTTTTGAAAACAAACTTTTTCGCTAGCTATCTCTCGGCTCGCGCGCTCGTCGATGAAACTCTAGCCAGTGCGAAAATTTGCTCGTCGTCGTTCGATAGGGTTCGGTTTTCGTCCCCGTCCCACAGCCCCGGCGCCCCCCTTGACTCCTCTATAGTTGTCCTCCTCCCTCCCATCTCCTCGTCGGCTCGAGCGAAAATTCAACGCTGCCGCTCGCCTCGATTTCGTTTAACGAACACTGGCTGGGCCTAGCCATTTTACTAAGTCGCGTATTATAATGAAAACGAATGAGGCTTCTTATCTCGAGACGATGGCTGTCTGTGTTCCGCCCTTGCGATCGATGGATGACGCCTCCAGTTTTGCTTGCTTTTTGGGTTCGGGGTTCCACACACAGAGCAAAGCAAACAAATTTTCCGTTCCCGCAAGCGCACAAAAATTCCACTAGCTATCCCACAATCTCTGAGCATCATAAATCAAAATTGTTTTTTACTGAGGGCATGAGAAGAAAAAAAAAGCCGACGTGAAAGTATGAGAGGAACGAGCTAGCGAAGTTCGATAGACCGAATCGAAAGCTAATTTCGATATACGCGCTCGGGCAAAAACTTTTCAGCGCCAGTGGAGTTTTTTGCTCGTTTCTCAGTCAGCCAGACTCGGAATTTAGTTTCGCGAGCCGTTTGTATGTATTCGTTCTTTGCCAAAACTTTTTATTGGCGTCCGATCGAAAAGATGGACGAGTTACTATTAACGTGTCAAGAAAACGGGGTTGAAATCATAAAACTTATGAGAGGGGCCCCTTGGGCCCCCGAATGCGGGCAGACTGGTCACTGTACGTTTATAGACAGTGACCTTGGCCATAATTGACTGGTTGGCCAAATCAGTTCAAGTATAAACTGGATTGAGTATAGAGGAACAAAGGGAGGAAAACAAAACATATAACGAGCCAATAAAACAAATATTCGGTCAATGACGTCATATTGATAGTTGCCCGGTGACTGCAGTTGCCAGAAACAGTAGTTATCTCGTGACGGTAGGTCCTTAAACTAAAATTGTCCAGATAAAAAATACATTTGGCTAGAAATCATAATTATCCAGTGATTATAGTTTTCAAGAGACTGTAGCTGTCTCGAAACTGTAGTTGTTCGGAAACTACAGTTGTCTATAGTCCATTCACTATTGCAAACTCAAAAAGATTACAGTACGGATGATGTGCAAGCATAGCGGAAACACAATTAATTGAACATCTTACACTTTACAAAATGATTCACCTAGTTTGTTTCAGTTATATTAGCAGACGTATGGACCATTTTGTAAAGTGTAAATGGTTCAAAATTATGTTTTCCGCAGTAGCTGCATATCATTCTTACTGTAATCTTTTTGAGTGAGTTTTCAATTGTGAATGGACTTTATTGACTATAGTTTTCTAGAAACTATAGTTGTTCGTTAACTATAGCTGTCTAGTGACTATAGTTGTCCAAAAACTATAATTGTTCAGTTGAACCTTTCTACACCTTCTTCAAATAGAAGAGTCACTTTCACTTTACAACACTACTTGCGTATAAAAAAAACTGCCGGTATTCAACATTACACTGATGACGTCGCAACGTCAAAATTTGTTGCATGGCATGCGCGAAAAATTGTTTCGCTTTGCACGGTTTCGGTCGCAAAACGAAAATTAGCAATTTACCGCACGTCTATGGATTTAGAAGGCTTAGAAGAAGGCGAAATATTCGAAGATTTGCCTGCCGATGACAAAAACGATGAAGGTAAACTCAAAAAGCGCCAAAATAAGTTTATGTCTAGGCCGTCTTTTTACTTGTTTTGGTTGATTTTTTTATCAATATATGGTCGTAAAAACAAATTTTAAGGCGAAATCTTGCCGGAAAACGAAGAAAAGTTGACGAGCGAGTTTTCGTCGATGAACGGCAGCGGATTTTGGAAAAAAATGACGAAAACGAAGGAAATTTTCAATCGCAAAAGTTATCATTATTCTGGCACCGGCGGATACGGCTCGTCATCGGCCAGAACCCGAAACCACGAACAGAAAACAAATAATCGGCAAGAGCGAAGCCCTCAATTTCACCCGTTGGATCCGCTTGGCGATTTCGACCCGCGCGTCCATTCGTCGGCGGCCGAATGGGGCGGAGGTTGCGTTGTCCGTTTTAAAACTGTAAATGAACGAAGAATCTTATCAAAAAGCAAATTTTCAGACGTGGACGATCGGCCGACGTCGTACACTCGCTTGCTTAAAATTTATTCGAACGTGCGGACCAGAGTTGATAACATAATCGTGAGAAAACGAAAATGGCTTGAGCGAGAAGATTTAAAACAAGAAATTTGTTTAGAAAACGGACAAGAATGGCTCGCTGATTATCGAAGACGCTGATCACAATATCTTCGATGAAAACTCGCCTGATCGAGTAAGCGATAGGACTATAATTCAAAATATAGTCGTGAAGTTACTATAGTTACTAAATATATTTTATATACAATGAACAACTACAGCCAATGGACAACCATAGTCATTGGACTTGTACAACTATAGTTATCGGGCAACTATGGTCATTGGACAACTATATTCACTGGACAACTGTATTAACTGAACAACTGTCTTATTTGGTTTAGAAGGACCCCGAGCAAGAAGAAGAGTTGAACGAATTGCAATTGCGACTCGAAGCTTTGCAATCGACGATCGAAAAATCGAAAGAAAAATCTGTTATCGAGCCGAAATCGAAATCCAGGAATCACAGCTATTACGAATCCGTGCCGACGTCGAAAGTCATTTCGCATCGACGGCTTAATTTCAGCGAAGAAACGACGAAACAAAATTCGTCTCCTAAACGAAAGAAAAGTAACACTATTTTTGTTTTTCATTATACTATCGAGGTCATTCTGGAAAACTTTCATAGATCGAAGTAGGAGAAGGAATGGTACGAGGATAAATGATGCGGATGAACGGGATCCGATGCTCAGGTCGAACGCGGTCGCTAACTGGAATCGAGCTCAGAGAGACAAAATTCTGAAGTGATTTTTCGACGCTTGCGAGGCGTTTTTTTGTTTCAGAGCGATCTATTTGTTGTTGTTTTTCTCAGACTATCCGATCCCAACGAACAATGCAGACAATTTTTAAATATGGTCGTCACGTCTCGAAAAGAAGTCGAAAACGTTTCGACGTCGTCGTCCTCATTTCGGCATGCTTCGTCATCGGATATGCACTCAGTGGCAACGGCTGCAAACGAAGATTATTCGTTGAAAAACATGGAACTGGACAGCGATAGTAAGTTGAAAACAGATTTCTTGCGCTGGATATTGGTTTTCCGAGCAATTTCTTTCACGATATCCAAACTCATTAGTTGTTTGTTCCTTTACACAGAGTGGCTCCAGTTGTTCATTGTCTATATATGTCCAGTGACTACAGGTGATCATTGACTGTTATGTCCAGTTGACAATAACAAATTTCTTTCACTTGCTAATGGTTTTCCGGGCAATTTATTGAAAGAAGATAACGAAATTAATTTGTTTCTATCGGATTTAGACGAATCTCCGAAAACTGCTCAGGTCATTTCGAACGATAATCATCATCAAACCCCGGCGAAAAATTTGTTTTACTTCCCGCCCGTCTGGAACGGTATATTTCCTCGTCGACGTCCGCCGCTTTTGCCCGATCCAACGAAATCGTCGTCGTATCATCGTCCTCCATTGCACTTTAAATTGAAACCGTCGCCGAAATTGAATCCGATGCAAATGCCCGCTCAACAATTTGAAAATAGGTTGCACGTCGACGTCGGCTCGCCGGCAAGTCAGGAATTTAGTTTTAAAATGGTCGGACAGCCGCCGCCGCTGCCTCAACCGCTGTACGCCGATTGTCGCGATGACGAAGAAGTTATGATTTTGAAATGTTCGCCGACGAACGACGACGACGGCGTCATTGTCGAAGAAATGGTTCAGCAAGCGAAACCGCCGATAGACGTCCTAACTATAGACGACGGTTTATATGTCGATGACGTCATAGGCGGTGACGTCATTGGTCGGAAAGGTGACGTCACTCCAGCTGACAATGGTGGTAAAGACATCGTCGTCGACGACGACGACGACGAAACGTCGGCGTTGAGAGAAATTTTGTTGAAGTCTATGAAACAGAAAAAGGTGGAATTGTTTGTTGTTTTGCGCTCGAAACTTTCTTAGACAGTCAGTTTTTTTTGTTTTTTTATAGACTGAAAAGGTCACGCCGACTAAAACAACGCCGAACGCAGCAGTTTCGAAAATAAATCAACCGTCGCCGACGATGGCTCGCGGTAAAAGCGACTTCGTTGTAACGGTGGGCGGCAACGGTCGACGTAATGTTGAAGTCGGCGGCGGCGGCGCCGTACGAAATCGTCATAACGTCGCCGTGCCGACGTTCGTTCAACCGAGCCGCGCGCCGTCTTCGAGTCCGACGAAATGGAACGCAGCGGCGTCGCCGTTTTCGAATCGATTCGAAGATTTGAATCGTTACGCATCAACGCCGAACGCGAGTCTTGCTCGACCAGCGCAAGTTCAAGCAAATCCTGCGAAGAGACAACTGTCGAGAAATAATCAAAGTCGATCGCTTCGAAACTTAAGCGTCAGTAGTTGATTGTTCAATAGCTATAGCTATAATCAATGACAACTATAGTTGATCGTTCCCGCACTGGCTATTTTTGTTTTTTAGCTCCCATTCATCGAACACAAGCAAGTTTTAATTCCGTTGGACGACGACGACGACGACGATAGCGACGACGAAGAGACCAGTCATAACAATTCGCCGGCGTCGTCGGCCGCCGTTGGCAAAGGCAAAAAATTGTTCGACGAAGAGGACGCGTTGAACGAATGTCTTCGAAACGCTCGACGCAAGGCCGACGTCGCCAAACAAACGCAAAAGAAACAAGCGCAAAACGTGGCCATCATCGAAATGTTGGAGGAGAGTTTGAATAAATGTCACGACGATTTACGGAATCAAAAGTAACGCATTTTCAATGATAGCCAGCGACTTGCGAGGTCTAAAACTGTTACACGCCTGAGGACAATAGTTCCTCAAGGACTAGAGTTGCGTTCAGATTATAGTTGAAAGTCGCGTAACTTACACACAGCCAGTCGCTTTTTGTTTTAGGGGTTCACTATCCGTCGACCAAACGCGATTAAGGACTTTGGTGTCGACTGCATCGAAACGTAAAACCGATTTGCGACTTGCCGAGATGAAATTTCAAAAATTGAAAGAAGAAATTCGTCTCACGGAAAACGATTGCTCGTCGCATCGCGTTTTCATTTTACGTCTCAATAAAGAAGTAAATTGGCATGTTTTTTGTTTATTTTTCGATCCTTCAGCGGCGTCGTTCAATTTATATATTAAGATTCAAAACGTTCAAAGTCGCGTGGACAGAAATTTGGCGATGCAAATTGTTTACGAAAAACAATTGAAAGAAATTAAAGAATTGGTCGCTCTACAAAGATCGATAGTCGAACGAAAGCAGAAAACCAGCGCGAAACGAAATATTTCCCACGTCGTAATGCATTTCATCGCCGTTCAGCAGTTTCCGGACGACTTTTCGAGTCTTTTCGCTCCGTTTCAGACGCTGGACGACAACGACGAAAACGAACAGTCGACGACGAAACGCCGCCGCCGGACGATTTCGTCGTCGGCTAAAGCGGCGGCCATATGTTTAAAACGTGCCAAACGAAAATCTTCCGATGGTGTTCGACGACGACCGAATAATTCTCAACCTTCAGTCGAAACCGAAAACATTCTCGATTTATTGGCTTCCGGACAAATTTCTTCGATCGTCAAATCAAGTTGTTCGCTTCGTTCCAAAACCAAAGTAAATTTCTTTATTTTGTTTTGTTTTGGTTGAAACGGACTGTCGTCGTTTAAACGGAATTTTTTTTTAATTTTTCGAGGATTCCATTGGTGCTAATGAAAATTTGCTCAATGAAAACGCCTCGTCGACGGATTTGACCGTTGGCCAGTCGAAAAATCGTACACATTTCAGTCCGTTGTTGTGTTTCAAAAGTTACAGGTAAGAAACTATACTTCGCCGGACAACTATAATTCCTGTGCAACTATTAGACGCTGGACAATTTATTTTTGAGGCTTACCAAAAATTTCTCGTTTACCTCCGACGTGCCTTTGTCGTCGTTGACGTATTGCAATAAAATTGAATCGAACGTGCCATTTTGTCCGTTCGCCTTGAATGGAAAATGTTTCGATTCGAATTGCAAATGGTGAGAGCCCGATTTCTTCGATGTCAGGCGCCGAATTTTGTTTCTTTCTGAGAGAATCGAGGCTGTTTTGCAGGCAACACGAATGTGATTTTAAATTGAGCGAAGTAGAATCAATCGCCGACCTGTTGGCATTTTGTCCGTCGCTCGTTAACGATCGAACCGACGGCGATTCGATAAGTAGACGAATTTTGACCGAACTGGAAGTTTGGAAACAAATTTTACGGGCTTTTTTCAGTCAAATGTGCCGAAGAATTGTATTCGAACTTAAAAGAGAAAATGTCATTGGAAGAAATTCTCAACGAATGCGCTTTGAACATTCGTCGGGAACGTCGCGACGATGGCGTTATATTCGATCGACGACGTTGGACGCCGTCGCAAATCGACGTCGGCGACGCTGGGCTGAAACTGTTTTCGGTGCCGAATCGTCAAAATTCTGCTCAATCTCCGTCGGAAT
>JAQGBA010002147.1:0-10135 GCA_034698125.1 Prionchulus punctatus | reverse complement strand
GTTGCATGTACCATAGACCATTTTGCAATAGGTGCCATCACCACCGCATATCGAACTGCCATGGTCGCATTGGGCATATTGATGATCCAAACAAGTGTTTCATGCATCGGGTGCAATTGTACCATCGTTGACTTTGCATTCAGCTGCAGCTTGCAAAGAGAACATGGATAAAACCATGATTGCACAAAACACTGCAACAGTGATGATCAGTGAGTTAAATAGAACAGTTACAAGACTGAGTAGATTTGACCGATATTATATGGACCCTTATACTGTAACACGTAAATGGGAGTGTGGGTTCGGTATTTTCCAACAATTTTTATTTTCAATAACTGAATGGAACCGAGTGACACAAACTTTTATCATGTTTTGATAACGCAAGTTTTTCTTTGAAAAATTAAAATAACATTGGAAATTTTGTTATATTGTTAAACATAAACAACTGCGAAATAGATTTGATTAAGTGGGTGTGACAAAATTCCAACAACTGTGCACTTTTAATGAAACGTGTTTTTATAACATTTTATACAAAAATTTCAAAGAACGTTGATGACAACAACATTGAAAGATTAACAAACGCTGCTTCAATGATGGTGCCAACTTTTGTTTGGAATTAATAATTTGGAAAATGCCAAAATTTGATCTCTTTCATTTTTAAAACTATAAATACCTGTCGATGGCCTTTCATGGTCATCATTGAATTATTTGTCAAAGAAAAATCAGTTCGACTTTTATAATACGTTGTAAGTATTGAGCATATATTTGAAGCCTGAAATATGAAAATCATCGAATTTTTTGTTTCTTTTAGCATTCACAATGAATTCTCAAATCATCACCATTGCTGTTTTTTCTGCATTTGTGGTTATATCCATGTTCGCCATGGAAGCACGTGCCGAATGCAAACTGAACGATGGTACAATCGCTCCCGCTGGATGCAACGCTTGCTTGGATCATCAATACGCCCAATGCGATCATGACAATTGGGTATTCCGCCCATGCGGAGATGGCACCAACTGCAAATTGGGTAATGGAGCATGCAACTGCTACTGTGGTTAAAAGAATCACCGACCGACCTCCTTACAACCAAACTTGTGACAATGAAATTGTAAATTGACAAATCTGAATGACTTTTTTCGATCGGTTAAGAATTTTGGTGGATAGTTTGCGCACTTGTAGAATGTAGCTTTGTAAGTACTTTTAATAATAAAATGAAGCAGAAAACTATGTACGGCACCTAACCAACATTACTATAAAACTAAGAACATGCTATCATGTTGTTGAACTATAGTTGGTGATATATTTCAGTATCTACTTATTTGAATCACGGCTTATCAGGTGATCAGTCTCCACGTTAGGGTAGACTACAACAGCTGTCGTACCTGTCCCAAGGTAACGCCGGGTACTGCTCTTGACAACGTGTCCTATATCCGATCCTCGAGTTTTCAGTGGGTGAGAAGATGAAGCGTATAGCTGATAATCGTTAAATCTTGAGGGAGTCTTTGTTATGGACCGCTGATTGACCAACCAGTTAACATGTAGGAGCAGTTTACCAAGCATTTAAAAATGCCCTGCTTGCACTAAAAGAGAACAGATGTTCCCTCGCTTGGTGGTGACAAAGGTAATGCCGAAAAAAGCTGAACATGACAAAAGAAACCGAAAGACGTTACCGGCTTTTGATATTATACTGTTTGTGTACTGTACTGGAATTATACTGGTAAAAATTTTCACGAGTATACTGTACTGTACTGGAAAAAAAATTTTTTGGTTTTTTATACTATAGTGTACTGTACTGGAAAAAATTTTAGGCTCGTACTGTACTGCATACTGTACTGGAAAAAAATTTTTAACGCTATACTGTACTGTACTGAAATTCAAAAGTTATATTGGAACATGCCGGCTTGAAGGAGAGCATTTTTTTACCTTTTCACGGAAATCCACATTGAACCTGAGTGGATGCGTTCCCCCTTCCACGTCCAAGCTAATAGAAAATTTGTCAACACATTTACCAAATATCCACAACTTCTTTCCAACTCCAAAGATAGATGGTAAAGCTTGATGATGAGTCGCAGATCCATCCGACACCTGATGAAATGAATGTTATAAGCAACTAACATACAACGTTGAAAGCGGGGAAATTTTTGATATGGTAATGTGATCATGACGACCTTCATAGCAATTTTTAACATAGATTCGTAATGACAGCTGTTGCGCGACAGATTGGACAGCAGACTCGGAGAATATCCTCCCCATTCCTGCCTCACTCCTTCTCCTTGATCACGTTTCTTAGCCTGTGGTGTCGGGCTTAGCAGGCACTCTCACGTTTGCAGTGCCATTAGGCAAGTCACACAGACTTAAAGGATTTCTATTCTGGAAAACTAACAAATGGGATGCTGGACTTTGTTCGTCACAAACTTTGTCGTACAGTATAAAGGTGGATTCGAACTTAGTCTCATTCGCTACAAAGTACATCTCCATAATTCAACTGCTCGCCACCTTTTAGAACCGCGATACTGTATAACTTCACCTAATGGACTGAACTTGTACAGGATTTTTGGACGTCGCGTGCTTCATGTAATTTAAATATTCATTTCAAGTTTCAAGCAAAATATGTCCTTACATGTGGACCACCAGTGATGTAGAATTTCGAAGATCAAAGTCCCCCGTTGATGTACAACTGAGTTACCTGAATGTTTATCGGAAATTGCATAATGGAATCAATTATTTATTTATTCCCGCATCAAACCTGATAGTATGGTACAAAAATCGCAAACAAGAAAATTAATTAAATCACACAACATCACAGTTAATGGTCAAATAAAATTTGTCGGCATCAGTCAATCGGTAATGAATTGGGTTTCCCATTGGCCAAACTTCCGCTTCATAATAATCGTCCATTCTCGTTCTCAAAAATCGTCTGCAATCTTTTCAATATCGTACACCATTTGAACGCGAATTGAGCCATGTAAGGTTGTTGAATCATCGAATTCGTATAACCAAGAGCATCGAATGTTCATATGTGTGCCGGTAAAAATATATTGCGTCGATTCTCGTCACCAAACCAGAACATCTTTCGTTTATATGTCATGATCGATCTTGCCCATCATCAAATTTAATAATTTTCTTGATTGGATCGTTTAGTAAGATTTGGCCGATTGAATACTGTATAGATGGCCGACCATACAGGAGGCATAACAAACAGCAGGGCGAAAAAAGCAACCGACCGAGCCGCGCGGCTACATGGTTTACACTCCTCTGGAAACATTTATATAACGCTCATTTTAGGATCTATGACAATTCAGCTGAAAATCTTTTATCAAGCAATGTTATATTGTTGTGGGATGGCTAAAAAAATACCAAATTTCACGAAAATATAGAGATGTCCAGATAACAAGTTTGAAAACTTTTTCGATCTATGGAAAAAATAAATTTACTTTACTTAATTGCAAAATAACAAAATTACTCGGTCAGAAGTTTTGCTCTATTCTCGATTAAAGGTACAGATAACAAACCATTTTTTAATTAACTTGTCTGAGAATTTATAATGAAATCTATAAGATTCGGCTAATTCTGTGAATAGAGAAATTTGCAAGTTTTATTTGGTTCGAAAGAAGATAGGACACAAAATTATACATTTTTCTTGCTATCCATGATTTACTGTATGTCGTCATCGTCCTCAACAGATATAGTGGAAAATCGCTCCGAGGGAGCAAAAAGAGGAGGGAATTTGAATGCAGCTTTATCTTTACAGTATTTCTGATCAAAGTTGAAATCCGACAGGGAAGATAACAGAAAAAGTGGTTGAATGAGCAAAGTTGAAATCCGAAAAAGATGATACTGGGAAAAAGTCAGTTAAATAAAATTCTGTATGCAAAAAACAAATTCCACGCCGTGACACTAACTTGCAAGAATTGTTTGCCCATTCGTCGCTCACTCGCAATTTTATTTATTGTTCTTCAGATAACAATCATGGCCCTCCAGTCGGCTACCATTTTTTCTGCATGAGTCGAGAGAATGGAAAAAATGGAGGAAAAAAACCAAAATATCTTTACCGAATGTCGATGACATCTTGTTGCTTTTATTAGCGATAAACGTTCTCATTCACCATGTAGTATTGTAAAAAAATGTGCATGGTCTCGTCGTCGACGTTGGTCGAGTCGACTGTCTGACCGTCGTAAAAAGTTGTCGAGTGGTTTGATGAAAAACTTCAACGCAACTTTATTTTGCACGGCTGCCGAAACTTGCAATCGTGTTTATTGTTTTAAATGCAATGATACGCAACAGAAACATCGAAATGAATTCGCTGATGCAAAACTGAACTCCGTCTGAACTGAAGTCTGAACTTTTTTGTAATTATTAGGATCCTAATTGTTTTGACACTTAGGTTTTAGCAATTGCAAATACTGTTCTTAGAAACTTGAACGCGTGCAACTTTTTGTTTTATCAACCATTTAATCTGATTTTTTATGTAATGATTTCATCAATTGTTTAATGAGGTCTGATTTTTGCGTAATGCTTTTATCAATTGTTTCATGTGATTTGATTTTGTAGTAATGAATTAAGTACATTTTTTAGTTATTAATAATTAAAGTAAATGCTCCATCAACAGGTAGAAATAAAAGTGAACGTAAATGTAAAGCAGCAGTTATAAATTAATGTATAGAATAGAGTATTTGTCATCAGCATGGTAAAAGTCTCGAAAATGAAACGATAAGCTAAATTTGTACTCATTTTAGAATGCTGCTAACACGGCGCGGAATTTATTTTTGTGTACAGAATTTTATTTAACTGACTCTTTTTAGTATCATCCTTTTCGGATTTCCATGCGCATCGTTGCATTGACGTCGAAAGGTCTCGAAAGTATTTTGCGATACTAAAAATTCAGAAATCTACATTTATAGATACCGAGGTATCGCTAGAAAATTTGGGCAGTAGGGTTGCGTTTTACCGCATTTCCCATCTTTATTGTATAGTCCACCGCAGTGTAGACCATCGGTGGGCGATTGGATTTCTTTGTCAACGATTTAGTATTTTATCATTCTATCGAACGGGTGTTTGTTGATTGCCGTCGACTCATTATTGTTATAAATATAATTTTATTGCTATAATGTTAACTTAGTACTGCAGGACTATTCCAAAATTTCCCTTCATTTTTATTCAGTGCAAAAGCTATACTACATCCACATCCATATCCAATCGAATAAGTCAGGCTGTTTAATCAATTTACATTTACATCATTACAAAAATTGAGTTGTAAGAAAGTGACGATTCTTTTAACTGCAGTAACAGTTGCATGGTCCATTTCCTAACTTGCAGTTGGTGCCATCTCCGCATGGGCAGAATACCCAATTTTCATGATTGCATTGGGCGTATTGGTGATCCAAGCAAGCGTTGCATCCAGCGGGAGCGATTGTACCATCATACAGTTTGCATTCGGCACATGCTTCCATGGCGAACATGGTGAGAACCGCAAATACAGAAAGAAGAGCAATAGAGATGATTTTGGCATTCATTTTGATTGCTAAAATGAAAACAGTTGGTACAGTGCTGTGCAAAAGTTTGGAAACAAGCACATTTTTCTATTGAAATTATTATTATTTCATTGTCTACCAGACCTCGAGCGATCACGTAACGATTTCGACGACCCATCGTATCGATTAACAGTCTTTGTAACTGTATTTTGTGCAATTCCAAGCTTCGCCGCGATAGCTCGATTTTTTAAACTTTGTTCCTTCCAAGTGATGATTTTCGCTCTCAAAGTTGGCGGTAAACACTTTTTAGAAGGCATGGTTTAATTAATTAGAAGATAAAACTTTTGTTCCAAAAACTATTTCATCTAAAAGTGCAATAAAAATTGCCCCTAATAGCAGACTAATTTTTATTTTAAATGTTAAAATAGACTAAGCAGCAACTTGAGTAATTAGTGCGCGCCCAAGGCGGGGAGTAAAATTCTTGTTTCCAAACTTTTGCACAGCACTGTATGTTTCACATATGTTATAAATTAAATGTTATAAATACTTACAACGTACTAAAAAGTTTGAACAGTATTTTACTTGATAATTTCAGTGATGACCATACAGGACTATCGTTAGGTATTTATACGATTCAAAGCGTGTGGGAATCAGATGTTGGCAATTTCCTAAATTATTGTTTCCAAAACAAAATCTTGGTACCTGATCACACCTGGCCATTTAGTGCTATAAATTTTACACGCTGTTCCGAACATTCAATGAAAATTTTGATTGAAATGGCCTGAAAACAAGTTTTTTAAATAATGCACACATGTTCGGTTTCAATAGTTACTGGATTTTTTTCACTCACACTTTGTCACTGTTGTGCGTTAGCTGATGTTGTTATTTACAAACATTAAGCGGAAAACAAATTTCAAATGTTATCTTTACTATTTCACAGAAACAGTTGTGTTATCAAAACGTGATAAAAATTGGTCTCAATGGGTTCTGCGACAAAATCAACAAAATTGGAATATACCTAACCCACATACCATTCATTTGGAATAGTACAAGAGAATTTAACTCTCAAGTAATCGTTATCGCTGTTATTTCTGCATTCGGGGAGGGGCTTTGTCCATTTTCTCCTCGGAAGCTGCTGCTGAATGCAAATTGAACGATGGAACAATTGCTCCCGATGCTTGCAACGTTTGTTTGGATCATCAGTACGCGCAATGCGACCATGGTAATTGGGTATTCCGTCCTTGCGGGGATGGAACCAGTTGCAAATTGGGCAATGGTCCATGCAACTGCTACTGCAGTTAAACGAGTCACAGCCGTGTGAATAGGTTAAGCAAGATATATTGATAGAGACCTCTTACTAAATTGTACACGTGGTTATGCATGTAATATAGCACTTGCACATGAAATAAAATATTTTATGATCATAATTTCTTTATACATTTACCGCTTATAAATGGAAATATATAACAGCTTGCAAATGCAACACAGATACAGTTGTAATCTGAATATTCTGAATATTCGACTGTTGCAGTAATTATCACGGTTTCATTGAAAGCCTATGCTAGCTGAATCATGCGTTTCGAAATGCCGGATGACGTTCCAACTTGTCAAAAGTTAATGCGAGAAAGATTTCAACTGAAATATTTCTGTGCAATTTGCATCTGCAATTTAAGATTTCATTGTGTCACGATAACCACACGTGATTTAGTCCTGAATGCAATGTAACGCAGAAGACCACAATGACACAGTAATGAGGAATGAGATTTTATTAATTCAAGCTAAATCCAGGTGATAACAAATCTGACACAGCAATTCCAGAGAATACAGTAATATGGGTACAAAATAGGATTACAATAATAACTAAACTACAATAGAGATTAGGTCCAATAATTACGAAGTCATGATGGGAATGAGTAAAAGGAAATCTTGGGTCCTTATATACTATTTCACAATCCATGAGTGGGCGTGAGTGGGAGGTGTGTGGGCGTAATGATGAGTCATCAAACTTCCTATGAAACTATGTGTTAAAAAAGGTTACAACTAGTTTTTATATCATTTATGATTCATGCTACAGTAAGGTATGATTCATCTTTTATTCTATTTTTAGGTACGAGTGGGCGTTGGTACACTTGCGCAAGTCCTGGTGATTCATCTATTGCGCAAGTCATGTGTGGGCGTTGATGGTGCTGCCATCTGCTGGATGCGTGTACCGCCCTCTGGTGGACGCTCGTGGTGCCATCTAGCGAATGCATGTGCTGCCATCTAGCGTACTATATAAATGCTTTGTTACTCTTCAATAACATTATATTATAAGTGATGGTGTTTCTGGCAATTTGTATGTTATGACTGATTGAGTATTGCAAGGTTAAAATAAAATCTCCGTTACAGCAACCCGCTCCAAACATTTATATTGACTTCAAATTTCATTTTTACAACTTGATAATAATATATTTTGTGCTCTGACAAAAGAATAATAACGGCCAATTAATGGAGATCAGAGTAAGGTAAAGTTAGTTGCGCGATAAGTCATGTTCACAACACATTGGAATCAGGATATAATTTTGTTGATATCTATTTTTGTAATAGATATCAACAAGAAAACGATTAAAAAGTTGTCCTTATTGGCACCAAGTCCATATGAAGCACGCGTGCAGCACCATCCGACTATCTAAGACAACACTGTTCAAGAATATACAGTATACAGTCAGGAAACAGATCCATAAACTAAAACTGATTCTTAACTATCTACCCATACATTCAGAAATTTCATTTGACTAGTCGTAAAGCTTCAACTTTCTAGTTCTACAATGAAATTCTGGACTTGAAACTAGCCCCACCTCAGAGACAACCCCACTCGAAACGAAATCCCGAGCGGGACCAATTCAAAGTAAAATAACCAACCATCAACATTAACCACGCCTTTTTTAATTTAATGCTTTATGTGGCTTGCAATTTTTGAATTGAAGATGTGCCAGAATGAACAACCGTTTTGTTTTGTGGACATGCCCATAAAATTTCCGGAGTTCCAGATTTTTAGTTCTGCATCAACAAAAATGTTCATTGATGGCGACGTTGCAACGTTTGGCAACTTGCAAATAATTTTGTTTATTGATCGTGGATGGGTTACATTTATACCTCTTCCAAAATATTCATTTTTTAGTTAGAAGTTTGTCAGTTTCCCTTGAAAATGTACCTTTTTGGAACTGTTAATTTAGAATTTTGAAGTGAAAAATTGAAAGCAGCAGCTCAATTCTGTAGAGAAAACGTACCAAAATTCGTCGACTGATGCGCAATTACTAAATTTGTCAGGCCAGCTTAATTTGCCAAGGTTGATTTGCCAAGGTTGATTTGCCAATCACCCATACTTGTGAAATCAGGTTTATCGAGCTTGTAAACAATTTCAACACCAGCGGGGTTGGTCCGGAGAGCCAAATGGATATTGAAATGGACAGTACTGTAGTCTGACAGGACGAAAGGAGTTTCGCATTCAACTCCACAAATTACATCACGATTGTTGCAAAAAACGAGGTCGAGACACGAAGTGCCTCTTTGCATTCAAATTAACATTATGAAAAAGAAACATTTATGAACAAGTCCAAAAAAATTTACATGATTAGGGTCAAATTTTACAATACAATTACACATTAATTCAAAATCATCTAACGATTGATTCAGAAAAGGGTATACCAAAAAGAAGCGACAAGCGTTGGCATTTCTTTGCGCCACATCGAAACATTAAAAATAGGCTCTATCGAAGCAGAAAAGACATTTAATTGCATCTTATAGAAAACACAAACGCCGCCTCCATGGTCAAAAGTTCTATCATGGCATAAAGTATCAGAATTCGTACACGAGTATAAGAAAGAAGTAGTATAAGCTGATTTTAACCGATTCACAAAAAACAATAATTCAGATTCATTCACAAAAGAAAAGTAGTTTTATTTCTGGCCAATTGAACCAAGATGAAAATATTTGTAGAGAATGCACAACCGCGAATAGCTCAGTTGGTAGAGCGGAGGACTGTAGTAGAGTTGTTCAGCTGGTATCCTTAGGTCGCTGGTTCAAATCCGGCTTCGCGGAAATTTTTTGTTAAGAAGTCAGCTCAACGTCTTCGCTCGAACTTTAATTAACAACTAACCCAGTTAACGTTATCAATTAACTATAGTTGTCCCGGGCTATAGTTAACGGTGAACTATTTTGTTAAGAAGTCAGCCACTGTGCACATTTTCAATTTGTAATTCTGAGGCTAATTCTGTAACTGTGATTCTAATTCCATTATATTTAGCGTGCATCACACGACGACGTCTCAGCCGACATGTATGTTAATACTCAATACAACATTCAATGCAACATTCAAAAAATTTCTAATCACACGACGTAACATTTCGCGCAACATGCAGTTCGACACAATAGCGACATGCAGTTAACATTTTCGGTTTTGCGTGCAAAATTTAATTCTAGAAATCAGTCGACTTGTCGAAAAGAAGAGTTGTTGTTACTTTATTTATGGATGGCGTGCGAGACCGAGTTGGTGACTGGGCTTTGCGAGATCAGACTTCAATTCGAATTCGCTATCAATAAACATTTTATTGATGCAGAAGTAAAAACCTTGAACTCTCAAATGTTGCCAATTTCTACATAATGTAAAAAAAAACAAAGGGATCAAT
>JAQGBA010002146.1:0-10141 GCA_034698125.1 Prionchulus punctatus | reverse complement strand
TTCTCCGTCGTTGCTCAAAAACTTTTTGTGTAAACAAAAATCGTGTATTTTTCTTGTTGTTCGTTTTGTTGTGCCCTGGAAGAGGGCGAAATAATAAATAAAAGAGTTCGTTAAATGAATTTATTCAACTTCTCGACCAATTAAAATATATAATTGACGACGCTAAAAACGAACGGCGCCACCACACATTTTGCCAATTTAGATATTGATGGGTAGACAACCGGTTAACTAACAATGTTTGTGACAAAAGCACCATGTTGCTATTAAACTGTTTATTTTATCCGATTAAGGTCCGTGGACCAGCAGAAATTTTATTTCACGATGAATTTGAATGTGGAAGAAACTGGGTTTAGGAAGCAGCAGCCACGGTAGAAAACTGAGAACAGTGGAAAGCTATTTTTGTACACTAATATTCATGACATCTTCTTATTCCTGCATAATTGACAGAATTTCTTTTCATTTCATACTTGTCCTAGCTATCGAGAGATATATAGTTAATTATATATGACAAAATTAATTTGTTAGATTAGTCATATAATGTATCAATTTATGTAATAAATTTGTTTTATAAAATGTAGTTGGCTTCTTTTTGTGTGGAAAGAAGACGTGTTCATTATGAAGTAAACATTGAATTTATAAAATATCCCAAACGCAGTGTACAAGGTAATGAATCGTACAGTTCATAATAATTACCTTGACAGTTAATCTTATTTTACAGAAAATTCGCCTACGTAGGCAAATCAGTCTTTGATATCTCAGCGGATACTTGAATAGAAATGATATTAATATATAAAAACTGTTGCCTAACCTTTTTTAAATAATGCAAGTTCGCCAAAAAAATTTATATACAAGTTTCATACACATTGTTCGGACATATGAATGTTCTGGGTTTTTTAAATAGTCTTTAGATCAGCAGGTTTCCGACATTTTAACATTCGAGCAAGTCAATCAATTTTGAAATTCTTCCAAAAATTCATGCAATTATGTCAACAGCTATGTATACAGTAGTACTGCAGACAAAAATGTCTATAGTATAGTTTTTACAAAACAGCACTATCAAAATAAATTAAAACAGATTTCTCAGGTTCATATCAGATGGCATTGTGACTAAAAAGTTACATGAAACCTCATTGAAAAGGAATGGTTTCTGAATTACAATTTTTTTTCAATGTACCTTTGTCCTGTACAGTCCAGGTTACTTTATTTAGCTCGACTGTGAATGTTTCAAGCTTAACAGTGCCATTCAATAGCCAACATCAATTAGCGCACATTTCTTTCTTTTGATGTAAGTTGCATAGAATGGAACTGTGTAGCAAGGAAAATTTTTTAGCTTTCCATTTTATTTTAGTTTTAAATTGGTATTCATGTACACATTCGTTGTGCTGTCATGTTTGTACAGACTACATATTTTTGCAAATTTATCTGATTAATTTTCTTCCATAAGAAATTTTCTACAATGATTTTTGAGAGGGGAAGGTGGTTATTTCTGTTATGGGTTATTTTATGAGAGAATATGGTATACCAAAATTCAAATGATTCTAAAATAACGTCGAAATGTTGGTGGTGATGATGATATGAAAATGTACTGATCGATGATAGTACAGTTGAATATACAATGTAACGATGGGCGTGTCAGACTGAATTAATATGGAAAAATTTGTCACAAACTCATAGTGATTGATGACACAATAGTCGTTTTAAGTAAAATACAAATAAACTTTGTTGGTAACAATAATACAATGTTTTATGCTAGGAAATATACAATAAATGTGGTTCCAATTTTAGGTGGTATGTGAAGTTTATATTCCGCCTGTCGAGCGATAAATGCTACAATAAATTGATAATTAAACACCCCCTTCCCACATGATAGCATTTAAAAATACAAAACGTAGCATTTTTGCACTTTCTGCAAAGGTGCAAACTTGATATAAACACAAAAATTATGTGCATCGTTACAAAAACACATTAGCAAGCAATTAAATAGCAATTGCCATTACAAGGCTAGGTAAGTAAGGGGTCGTACACAAATGACATCATTCAAAATCTTCAGACCTCCACCCCCCTACCCCCCTTTCATCTTTGCCCCGACACCCCCTTAGGATGACATCATCTTTGCCCGACTCCCTTAAATTGGAGCTTTTTTCAAAAAAATTTTTTGCATGTTGTGTTTCCTTACACTAATAACACTTTACACCAACACTTTACATTGAATGATGTCATCTTTGCTCGACTCCCCCCTACCCCCCTTCCGTTCACCGTCACTGCCCCCCTTGAATTATGTCATTTGTGCACGACCCCTAAGTGCAATTTTGAATTCAAGTTAACATTATTGGAGATTAATACAGTGGATATTTAATACAATTTGTTTGATGTATGTTTCATGAAATCTACTTAGAGAATAATCAATTTGATAGGCTCGCTTGTGTTTATTAAGACAAATACATTGCAACAATGTAAATAACGAGATTTCGTTTTCAAACTGCAAAGTTACATATTGAAAAATTTTGCTTTTCGAAACATAACCTGGCAACCTATCTGAGTTAGGTATTTTATTGCCAGTTAAATTTATATTTCAACAGTAATAAAACATGAAAATATTTTATTTAAAGATATAATCACAATCACTGACAGATTTTGCGAGCCTCAGTGAAGCATCAAGTATTCATTATATGTTCTATCCACTTTAAAAAATGTTTGGCTATTTGAAGGAAGCCAATTTTTATATGAAAGGTGCAATAGAGCAGTCAGTTGCGGTTTGCCTCTTTATGACATTCAAGAAGTAGCATATTTTCATTTTTAAAAGTTGACAAAAAAGTAACAACAACACGTCATTTTGCATACTTTTACATGTTGAATAGGTACATGTGCGTATCATTTTTTCCATTGACTACTCCCTACAATTATTTGCATTGCTGGTAACCGTTTTAGCAATTTTTGTGTTAGATTGGTATTGTGCACACAAAGTGAAAAATATTGCCTTATTTTTTAACTGTGAAAATACTTTCAAATTCGAATGGGCAAACGTATACATTTATCACAAATTTTCATAATGAAGCCCCATCAACAATTTTTTCCTCCATTTCCGTCAAAGTATGTTCGGATAGTGAGCTAATTAATTGACAAACGTTCAAATTTCATAACAGGAAACAGTAGAACGACAAAACTTAGCAAATCTTGCCCACCAACACAGCAACATCTCGTTTTGTATAAACCGGCATGCAAAATATTTTTATTTGACAGCTTTTTCCAAATTATCGCGAAATTAACTAAGTTTTTGTTTTTATCTGTTGGACGCCTCTCTCTGAAACTCCTAACTAATACGGTGCTAGAAGAAAAACATCATTTACTTTAGTGATGATTAGCCAACCATCTTCTAATACATGTAGCATTGCAGGTATACAGGGAGGGCCCATGCATATGTGCATATATGTATAGACGATTAAACAATTTCTGTAATGCAAATCTTTATGCTTTTCATGAAACGTCACAATTCCCAAAATGAAAAAATGAAAACTTTCTGCTAAACAAAACAAAAATGTTTGGAAAGGAAAATGTTCTGATTTTAGATGCATAGCATAAAACATTTTAAATGAAATATAAATTAATGATTAAAAAAAATTCAATTGCCACCACAAAAGGTTTTACAATAAACTTAAGCCATTTGTTTATGATACAACTTAAAAATGTACTGTTGGTTTGTAACCTGCACATGGTACAACTGGGGCAGTGCCCTTTAAAAGTACAGTGAACTGAGTTGCTTACTGAAGACCTGGCACTGACCGACATATGGCCAGAAACCACTTCAATTCGAGTAGGTTCCGATGACCAAAAGGCTGTTCAAACTCTATAGTTGCTTGATTGCAAAACTATTGTTGTCGAGAAAGAAACAAGTCAAAGTGGTTCCTAATTGCAGCATTAATTTCGACCATAATTTATTTCGAAATAAAATTATCAAATTACATAGACAAGCCGCAACATTTTTTGATTCAAATAAAGCAATATATTCTATATAATATAATATAATATAATATAATATAATTAATTATAGCAATATAATCTATAGTATATTAATTTGGGCTGGAAAGAGTCGCCCTTTAATACAATAAAAATTGACATAAATTGGTGTGATTATGGGGTTGTTGAAAAATACGTTCTGTATGATTGACATTTTTTAGAGATATACAATAAAATTTTTATATTCAATACTACAAACGCTTAAAACACAAATAAGAAGGGCTATTTGGATAAATTGAAAAACTTCTATAATATATTTATTTATGCTTTTCATGAAACACAACATTTTCACAAATGAAGAATGAAAAAATTTGAATGTTATGTATTAATGTCATGTTACTATCATAAAATATAACGCATTTGCAATACGTTTTGAGTTTATGATGTAACATAAAATTATATGGTTTGCGTTAGCTAGCATGTTGGCGTTGTATCGGCAAACATTTCACAAATGTTCAGGTTTCGGTTCGAGCAGCAATTACTTTTGAATAAATCTCAAATTAATTACACACATTATATCAGATTTTCTTTGGTTTCAAATTCAGCTGAATCGTCAAAGTTTCAGCAGCAAGGTATATTATTTAACTTATGCAAGCTTTCTGTAAATTTAAACCAATGCATCAAGTATGATTTGAAGCTGTAACATTCATGCTAAACACTTTCTAGATCTTCTAATCTACATGGTTAACATTTCGTCGCTCATTAAAAGAAGATTTTTGAAAAATTGGTCAGTTTTGGCTATGTTATCTTTGAAAAATAAGAGATTCTGGGAAAAATAATGAGGCATGGTGAAAGCGGTCTGGTGACGTAGTTACTAGAGAGTTACTTTCGAAATCTTCTTATTTACTTCTACCACACTCGAAAATCATGTTTGGTATGGATGAATGCATTAGAGCTGGAAGAACCACTGAGATCAGATTTTAAAATGCAAATATCGTGATAACGTCATTTCGAGAATTACGCTGTTAGAGTGGTGGCATTTCATCGTTGATTGATAGGGTGCAAAATAAGCAATTTGCTGTCTCAGAAATTACTTACCAGTGTAAATTACGTGACACATTCAGGTAAGGATGGTTTTCTTGAACAAACAACTGAAACAGCATGGCAAACTCAACAAATCCTCAGATGTTAAATTGTCCTCATCACTACTTATTAGCAACTGAGAGCGATTGATGATTAGAAATATTTGAATATATCAGACACACTATGCTTACAAAATACAAGCGTACAAAGAAACAAAAATTAATTATGAAATTAGAAACTGTTTGCAACAAATTGCTTATATCACCATCAATTTAATATTACATCAAGCAGCTTCACTTATTACATAACCAAGCTTGCATAGAATTTATATGCACAGGAAAATATTTCATCCCAAGTTTTTGTAACATATGACATTAGTGACTTGCCCAAAAAAACAGGTAAAAAAATTTTTGGAAACATTAAAGAATGGAAATTAACTGTAAATTAATGTTACAAATAAAACATAAATGATTGACAATTTTTTTTGATAATAGTTAATTTTTCGGCTTTATGTTGATAATTGTATATCCGATTGAATCTATGATTTAAATTGGCTTTTTGTGGAACAAACTCAACTGAACTTGAAAGAACTGTATCCTTGTGAAGGTCCGAGAAGTAGATGTTCAAATGAGAACACAAAACTGAACTGAATATTGTTAGTATGTTAGTATTGTTAGTATACACAACAGTAATGTAATGTTAATTTTTTTGTAAAATATTCAATTCGACTATAATCAAAAACGACATAATTCAAAACAGTATTGCAGAACAGCATTTATTTCCACCATAAATAACCTAAGACAGCATACAATCGTCAAGTTAAGATTGAGCTCATGTAGTTTCGTCCCAGCAGCCACATCCACCTGTTTTATCATTATTTTTTAAAATGATTTCACTTGGTATGGACAGCAACAGAATACATTTTTGTTTTTTCAAAATATTCAATGAGTTTATTCTTCAAAACTTATTTTCACATAGACGTAACAGTATCCAACTGTTGACTGTCGGAAGTCAATTATAGACTGGACAGTAAATCTCCTATACCAACGAATTATCAATTACCAATCACTTTTACCACAGCGAAGCTGAGAACCTTGTTGACAAACAAATAAACTCGCAACAATAATGATGTAGAAGATACTAAGCCTGACAATAAATCTTGCTGTCCAAAGTTACTCCAAAACTTAATCCAAAGAAAGAAAAGAGCCGAAATTTACTCTCAAAATTTACTTTTAAAAAATCAACTCCGTTAATATATGATACCAAGAAATCAGCAGCCGAGACAAACTTTGCCCAGTAGAAATAAACAAAAACTGAAGTCAAAAATCGATGCGACATTGCGTTTAGCAAGCAAAACTTCACTGCTCCGTTAACGATGTCGCTGGCGCAATGTTGTGAGGCTTAAACTATAAGATCCTAAAACGGCGTATTAACGATGTAGTGCATGTAAAATTTCAGCATTGACGTCACCAACCGATAGACCGGGGCTGAGGCACAAATTTGTGCTTTTGTACAAAAAAATAGTTGGCAAACTAAATTTTTTTAACATATTTTTAAAGCCTCGACTTAACAGTTGTTATAATTTCATCACATTTTTCACAGCATTTTTCGATAGTGGTCATGAAACAAAATGATAAAACAAAAGTAAAAGCAAAATTCAAAATCACAGCTCTGACTATTAACAGCTGTGATCAACTTTTCAATATGCAAATTTATTTGAAATAACAAATCACAGTGTATTTATCAGGAGCAAATTAAATTTTGCTAAATATATTGATGTAACATATTTGAAACTACAAGTTGACAGGTAGTTTTTTTTGTATAGGAGTCTCATTTTTATTTTCAATCAGTAAGATATAAAATTTATGATTGAAAGCGGTTAACATTTCAGCAAATTCAACAGGGTTTTTTCAATTTTTTTAGGCGCCTAGGGCCGGTTCCAGTTAGTGGTTTAATTTTACCCGTTAACCAATCGGTTTATTCAATAATAAAAGTCACCGACAACTTTTGATCGAATCGACTTTAATATTGAGTCAAATGCCAAATCTGTAAAACGTCCTTCCTCTAGGCGCGGCTCACAAGTGGGGAGAGAGCTAAAAAGCGATATTAAGAGGAGGCCCTTTGTGATGAAGATCAATGGACTGAATCACTCTGATTCAGCTTCTCGTGATTTCACTTTTAGTTTCAATTTTAGCTTTCAAAATTCTTTAGTCTGTTATAAAATGTAACTTGAGGTTGCGCAGCTGAGCCAATTCATCGGACATGGCGCCCAACTTTGTAATATTTTTGCATTTGGATCCAATTCGCCTGTCATTTTGTTCATTTTAATAATAAATTAGCTTCAACTTATTAATTAGCCAATGACCAGAAACCACAGTCATTACACCTTAATAATATTTCTTAGCTATTTTCTCAGAACCTAAGTGCCCGTCGATTCCTTGGCTTAACCAAAGGCTCTTTAGCTAAGACAGGCTCAGATGAGTAGGTTCCGGAAGTGTAGCCGGGGTTGGATCACAGGAAGGGTCCCCATTTTACAATTGGCACTCGCACATTCAAAAATTAACCAAGTGCTATTTTTGAGTGTTTTTCACGTTATTGTCGACTTGAGCCATCAGCCAGGTCGAAATTCTGTTTTTGGTGTGTTTTTGACATTAGCCTCTAAAAACGCGTGTCATTTTAAGTTTCGGTTCTCAGTTAAGTATTTTTCAATTTTTGCTTGTTTCTATTGTTTTTGCATGCAGTCTGGGTCTAGCTAACCCAAATTGCACTCGAAATGTGGAAAAAGCATTTTTGCTCGGTTTCATGCAATATTTTATTGTTGGACAACTGGGAGGTTGGTTTTCTTGGCCGAGACGAGCAACTTCCTGTTTTTCTTACGCCCGCCCACGCGTCTACCTCATCGACGACATCATTGTATCGTAAGGCGGCGGTGGCTGATTGTGACTTGATCGACCGCGCGTACGCCGCTGTCGTCGTTGACGACCACTGCAACAGGTCAGACTGCCTGAGCTGCCCCCTGGTGACACAGCAGTCGGTGACTTCTCCATTGCCCACACATGTCACCAGAGACAGTGAGCCACTACTACTCGCCCCTGTGGAGTGAGTGCACTCTAATCCTGCGATCTCTCGAAGAACTGTCATCAATACAATTTGTTCATCTATAGCATTCCAGTTGAATTTTTGGAATTTACAGTTGCGATTTACAATTCACTAATTTTTTTTGTTACATTTTATTTCATTCTATAATTGGAAATAAGATTAATTAATTAATTAATTAATTAAAACGGAATTAGCAATAATAAAAAATCGCCAACTATGCAGAGGAAATGAAGAAAACAAAAAAGGCAAAAAATAACCTGTATCTCAATTTGACGCTTTAACAGTTGAATCCGAATCTTGTTCCAGAAGATCATTGACGGCTACTTGACTCTTTCCATCATTTAAAAAAACAAAAGTTTAGTTAGAGAGGTCAACTATAATTGAAGGACAACAATAGTCGCTGGGACAACTGAAGATTAATGTAACACATTACTTTGGTACGTCCTCATACGCGAAATGGCTTTTGCAAATTCTTGCACTGCAAACTAGTTTGGCATTGTAATTAAAATAATTTGCGAATAACGGATATTGAAAATAAAACGCGATCTTGTTGATGCTTCGAATGATTCTTCGCCTTTAGTGAGGATTTAATGAAGAATCTGTTGCAACCACATTGTTCCGGATTTAGCCGGACCATTTACAAGTACATCACTGGTACATGGAACATAATGTGATCTGTGATTACCATATTATTATCAGCGGGTGAAACTGCCAAGAATCGCGCGTGTCTTTAAAATATGAACAAAAAACGAATTAAATGGAAACGTTCCAGATGATATTTTGTCGAAAATAGAAACACGCATTGATTACAAATTTTTTGAGAACTCAACAACAAATATCAGCTATATTCAGCAAACATAACTCACAATCGATGTTCTCCATATTAGTCGCTGATATGCCTGCTCACACTATAGTTGGCATGCTTCATTCATGAGCGATAATGTATAAACAAAATTGAGAGCTTCATTCGTTCTTCGATCAAAATATATCTAGATATGAGTGTCCGGTATCATGACAAAAGGTTTCGCGGAAACTGTGACGCCATCCCTCGATGGAATTATTTGTTTTGGGTAAGTCGTTGTTAACTAACTCGTAGCAATTCCAGAATTTGATAGGAAACAATGAAGATCGATGACGACCGACCAATCCATGTATCTTCAATATAATCAATTATCGGGCGTAAAATTTCATGGTTTTTAAAAAACGGATTTTCGACTAATTCCTCAAAAGCAGGGACAACTAGTTCAGGAGGAATGTAGGCTAAACTCAAAATCATTCGTAAATTCAGGGTGAAATCGGCATCATCAACATATAGTTGACGAACATTTTCATATGATTGTGTCTTTCACCAAATGCACTGGGAAAAGTGAAGAAACTACCATGCTGTTGACATTCTGGAAATTTCAAGTGGAATGCTGAAATAAATGCTTTCTTGACATCGGACACGATCGATTCCGGGTTTAACTTGTCTCGCAATTCGAATAGTTTTGACAAGAAACGATTGTAAATTTCTTCTGATTTATTTGGAAGAAGTGCGAAAACTAATGGAATCGAATTATTATTTCTCAGCCCGTGAATCGTATATAGCTGCATAATAATGAAGGAACGGTTTTAAAAGTTTCGTCGGCACACCAGTGTTTTTCTTTCTCAAGCAGATCCAAATTTTGATCCATTGTAAAAATTAAGAAACAGTTCGGATCCTCACGACCGCCCGCTATCATGCAATAAGAATGAACGAAGAATGAAGAATGTTTGGACAGTGTAGATTTCAGAAATCGTAAAGTCTTCTGTGATGGCAGGCGTCGGCAAAAAACCGTTTTGGTGTTGACATACTCGTTGTTCTGTTGTTTTAAAACAGGAGTGGTGGGAAGCTGACTGGCGATGGCTAAACCAATATTAACAGTAGTTTCCGCTATAATTTGATGCATTGTACAGGGTGATCAAAGTATTATCACCAAGTCGTTTATGTTTATATTTCCTTTGTTTTTGATGATTAACCAAAAAG
>JAQGBA010002145.1:0-10142 GCA_034698125.1 Prionchulus punctatus | reverse complement strand
CCTGTGGGAAGAGTTGTCGGAGAAATCGATAGAAGAAGCAGTACCAGCAGAAGAAGGGGTAAATGCTGGGAAAATGCTGGGAAAATGCCAGAAGCAGCACTACCTGCCGAACAAATCACTGCAGGCGCTGTAGAGAAAAAATTCCAACAAATTGCTGCAGATACCATGGAAATACCTCCAGCACCAATAGTCCCAGGAGCCAATGGCTTACCATGGCGCCGCTGCTCGAACTGTCGGAGCCACCACTACACCTTGTCCCGCTTTCACAGCGACCACATAACCGGAATAGCGCAATGTCGCACCTGTGGAAAGAAGGATGGCATCACGAATCTACTGCCAAGAAAACCAAAACCATCAGACAATCCGGTCATACAAATTTCACCAGTGTCAATCACGGATGAAGATTCAGCCATGGAGGTTGACAAGTATACCATGATAGCAGCCATCGACTGATATGATAAAAAGGGAAAAGAATTTGATGATGTCTACTACCCTTCCAGCAACAAACAAAGTGGTTGCTTAACTGACAGTGGGGCCACAAAGGATGCTCGAAAGGAACAGTGATGCAGTGCAAGAAGAACATTGCATAGGAAAAACCTAGGGCGATAGCCATCGATCAAAAAGGTGTAACAAAGACCCATGGATAAACAACTGGCACCTGCAACACGATGTGTTTTTGGAACTTTTCTGTTTTAATTTTTTTACTTATTTCTTTTAGCGTTGGGGTCCAACACACATTTTTTTGGAAATAATGTTACAGTTGGGCTTTCTCTCTATACTATGATCAATTAGGTTTCTTTCTACAACATGATTAGTTCTTTCTCCTGAATTCTATTCTACGATCCTTCACCTTTTCTCAAACCTACACATTTATTTTTGCTTCCTAAATTCCTACTTATACTTATTTTTACGACTCTCGTCAGCTAACCTTTTCCATTTATTCCTACTTACTGGAATTTATTCTTATTTTTAACAATCTCTTTTTATACTTTAACCTTTCTGACCTTGGCAATGAAGATTCAAACTATTACTTCTCCTTCCTATATAAGCTTTCAGTTTTTCTTCACAAAGTGTGTTCATTGTGACTTTGTACTGTTGTGAACAAGGTTGTTTCAAATAAAGCTAAAAACCTCCATTGATTTCGTCTAGCCAACTCTTGATAGCAAGTGCCTTGTAACAACTCATGGTTTTCATGTTCAGCGAAATGCTTACTAATGTCAAACTTTCACATAATCTGAACATTTATATTTAAACATTTAGCTATTTATGTAAATATCTCATCTTGTACATCGTTTTGTAAAAACAATCAACAACAAGCTAATAGTTAACCTGAAATCAGAGACATGTTACTGGATTAGCACAATTTTTTTACAGGTCGTTCTGAGCAACAGTGTTACATCACTGAGCAACGTCATCAGAGCACCAACCGATATGAAAAAGTGATGAACTGAGTCTAAGCATTGACTGAACCACTGTTTCTGTATTACACCTGTAAAACTTATGTCAACTGCTTATTGAAGGTAAATGAATGATACACCTACCCAGTTGAGTACTGAACATTGTAAAACAGTTATCGAAACATTTTGTATTTGATATAATCGGTTTATTTTAATGATGCACCAGAGCAACCATAGTTTCTAAACTTATCTTTAAAATTCATATCAAAATCTTGCTTATTATATCAGTTTTTAACTTAGCTGAGTCATGCTCTGTAAATGATAAGACAATTTAGTTCATTGCAAAAGTGCCGCTATTACTGTCATATTACAAAGAGCCAAGGAATGATCATCATTCATCCTACGCAGTTGGTTTTCCTGATAAAGGTCAACTGACTAAATTTTTAAAGTATAAAGCAGACAGACGCCTCACCTTTCATACTCTTTGTAAAAGTGCAAAAGTTTTAAGATGAGCGCAAACGCCCAGAAAGGACATGCTGCTTCTTTCACGGAATGCCCTGTTTGTTTTCATCCACTCCATAATACAAAAATTTTGGAATGTGGTCACACCCTATGCGAGCCATGTGTTACAAAGTTATTCGCTAATGGCATACAATGTCCGACTTGCCAACATTTAACGAAAAAATCACCATCAGAGCTGCCACGCAACTACACTCTTGAAGTAAACCAACTTGGTAACGGATACTTTTTCTGGTGGTGAAAGCTTTATCAATTACAGGACATTCAACAACGCGAAGAGACTAACGTGGCGAAAAAATTTCCTTGCATCCGTTGCAAACGACTAACGAATAATGACGATTTCATTACATGCAAAAAGTGCAATATCGACTTGTGCCATAAATGCATTATTTTGTCCCATCAAGGGCACCAAATCGCGGAAATTGATGACTTCTGGAAAAAAAACGAAGTTGAATTCGAAAAGATGCACAAATCTGTATCGGATGTATACGAGCATGTTGTCCATCAAAGCCAATCAGTTGAATTGAACAACGCCAAAATCATTTCGTGCATGGATGCCATTAAGGATATTGTCGAAGAAAAAAAAGAATTGTTTTCAGACACCTTGAAGTAGGTGTATTTTCGTTTACTCATATTCTCGTTTTTCTTAATAATGACTGAATCTTTTTCTTTCAGTCAACTTAATCAAAGATTGTCAAGTGCCAACGTGAGTCAGTTTATTAATGAACAGCAACTTGGAGAAGTCATGTAAATTTTTATTTTTGTTATTTACACATCATCGCTGAAAATTTGAATCTAGCTTTGTATTTGAATTTCAGTTCTCTGAAACGCTGGCACAACGAGATTTTTGTTTTTGAAGAAAGGCAGAAACAATTGAAAGATATTTCGTTGACTTTTCTGACCAGTATTGAAAAGTTTCAGGAAAGAATGATGAAGCTGACTACTACTGGTGCCAGTCAAGTAACAAAATAAAAGAAGACTTTCATTGTTGAAATGTTAAAGATTTTCATTGAAAACTTCAGTGTTCTGGAGAACCATTGTCGCTTCCTGATGTTTCCGATAACGAAATCAGTACATCCGATGTGCCCAATCTGTATCCAATGCCCCAATATCCAATGCCATCGACTCAATCATCGATAATCTACAATAATCCACCATCTGAATTAGTCTTCGATGGTGAAACTAACTGGGGAACCGGCAACACTGTCCGAGGAGCTGAGGAGCCGAGCCCCTCTAGCAAGTCGTTGACTCAAGCGGATATGACAAACAAAAAAATGAAACCATTTAGCGAGATGTCGTTGGAGGACCAAAAAAAATTTCTCGCGCTGGCTATGTGCAAGCAACAATGAAGGTTGATTTGCATCGAAATCAATCTCATTAAGAATGCGAAGTTACAAATTGCTAAGCATGTTTTCGAACGCGCCAAGTAACAGTTGTCATGATGAGCAGTATGTTTAAGAAATTATAAATTATAGTCTGCATGTTTAACTTTGCTATACGACGTATAGTGAACTAACAACTATTAAATTTTAATATCAGAGGTTGGTTCCACCAAAACTGACAAATGATGAGTGACAAATGAAGAGTGACAAAGACTTGTCGGACAAACCTCATCGAAGTGGGTTCCACCAGAAAACAATAAAAATTTGTCAAAAGGGCGTTTGTCAGACAATAATTTGTCAAAAGGCAGTACTAGTTCCATGCAAAGTTTAAAAAGTTTTGATAGTAAAATTTTTGAAAGATCTTCACATTTCCTATTATGGGTCCTAAAAATAATTTGAAACAATCATTAAAAAAACTGAATGCGACGTCTAAAATGGATGACAAAAATAAAATCAAAATTTTGGTGGTTAAAAAAATTAAGGAAAATAAATCGATTTTATTCAGAGCATTTTCAAATATGATCACTCACGAATTGAAAAATGAAAAGTGGGACGAAATTAACGATTACGCCAAATCGATTGGTCTCCAAATGCCAGTAGAATCTGATTAGACATATTTACGTGATACGATTTGGAATTCAAATTGGAAAACTCGAACTACTTGTCCGACAAGAAAATTCACTCATCATGACAAGTGATGAGTTTGTCAAAACTCTGATTTTGGTGGAACCGAATTATTTGTCAGACAAGCATTTGTCAGAAAATTTTACTATTCCGATGCGTGGTGGAACCAACCCCAGCAAATAAAGGGACTTACTACATTGCAGTTGATGCAAACTGTGCCCAGTTTCGATATGCATTCGAAGTAAATCAGTCTTTTCAAAATCAAATTGTTCAGTTGCATAATAACTACAGGAGTAAATTGACCAGTGGACAAATTCCGAATCAAGCACCGGAAGCTGATATGACAATGCTGGTGATTTCTAATCAGCCATTCATATTTCATATATAAATTCAGATTTTAGGTATGGGATCCCTTTATGGCGAGTTTTGTACAAGATTACGTGAAAATTATCAAGCCATGCATTCTCAATAGAAGCTGCGAGATAACGATTAGGTTGGCGAGAATTAGGCTTGGAGGTAAGCTGGAGACTTAAAGGCAGGAGATGACTTGTTGGTACGCTTCACCAAGGGTTCGACTCTTGGACTGCAAAAAGTGGTAACTTTTCGTATCCATATTGTTTGAATCATGATTTTAAAGCATGTGGGTGTTATTCACAAGTAAATTGTTATTTATTTTCAAGGGCACAAACTCGGAATTTAAATGCGCTGTGAGATGTAATATTAGCTGATGGTCTGTTGTTATACGCAATTCTCATACGGAACTGTTTGCCATAAACAGGAGATTGGAATTTTTATCCTGTTCAGGTTGTGTCTTCTCGAAGTACTGACTTCAGATGCAGAGTTGTGCTTTGCAATGAGTTGGAGTACGCAGAGTATCCTAAGGACAAGTATCTACTAATCTGTTGTAACTGTAATCTTGGGTATAAAGGTGTGTGTCAATTTCAAAAACGAATAACCATTATGTAACATATTTCAACAGATACACTTGTCGAAATTGTGATCCTAAGTAAGTACTTGCGAGTGAATATGAAAGTGTTTGGAGGTAATAAATTTTTCTTCAACAATTCGAATTATATTTTCCCACCGCCTTATGTGAATGGAAATGCTTGCTCAAAATGTGGACAAGAGTGCAATTCTTCTACAAATAATCTCTGCAAAAATCGTTCAAACCAACGACGTGAAAAGCAAATAAAGCACCCAGGAAGGGTTAATCCATTTGCAATGAAAAATTTGAATGACAGATCTTAACCTAATGGTTTTTCAAATGGTTTAAAAGATGTTTTTTGAAATAAATATGTAATACTGCATAAACAAAACGAAGCTGGGATGGTATTATAGTCAACCCTACCAAACAGAACACAGTATTCTATTTTTTCCTTGTCTGGGGCCATACGGATTTTATGAAACGCTAATGTGATTCATTTCTTTATTATTCATTATCTTTTGAAAAGGTTTTAAAGACTTTCATCTTGCCTTGCTTTGCCAGATGAACCAAAATAGCGATAAGTGCAAACTCTAAAGATGTGAAGAAGACAAATGCATAACATATTATAAACAGTGAGGAGCTTTGCCATGCAGTACAATACATGACAGTACCACACTGTACTGCTCGATTACGTATATGAGCTGTTTACAGTACAGTACTATTAGAATACAATGTGCAGTAGCTATTTGCAGTAGAGTACTGTCAGAACAGTGAAATTAAATGACTGTCTACTACTTGGTTTTTCTGGACAATACGTAACTGTAAAATTTTAGGATGTAGCACTATAACACCCTACAAAACAAAATGTAGCGGTGTGTACTACAACATGCTAGAATTATGAGTTTGTTTTTCATGTCCTTCATGACAATTGAGCTATTTTCCTTTTATCCAAATTGAATCTCTTTAGAACTCAAGGCCAAATTGTTCTATTTGCTCTCCTGTATTCCAAGCTACTTTTATACAACTTGCCCTTATTTTGTCTTGATTGATGTCTATTCTTTTTGTGATGATATCGCACAGGTTTTTGTCTGAGCGGATTTTGGGATACTGGACCAGCGGCAAATTGTGACTGGACTCATTTGACCACTATAAGGCCATACGGTTATGAGAATTCTAGCAAAAAACCTAATGACGAGATCCACTGAAGGATTTAATTTGACCAAAAATGATTACAAGGCGTTTTTCAGTGATGGCTTTGAGAGGGATGCTTCATATTCTTGGGCTGGCGAAAGCGTTAACTTCACATTTGCATCAACTTGCATTCGTGGCGGAATTTGTGGGCATTACACTCAAGTACACAACTTATTAAATTTAGCTATCTAACAACAAATTCGCATCATGGCTTCTTTTCCTGTCTGTCAAGAACTTTTTTGCTTCGTTCGGGTAGTTTGGGCTGAAAGCAGTCGGGTTGGTTGTGGAATTGTGCAACAGTTTGGAGAGGTTCGATGAAGATGATAAACATGTGGTTATTTCACATAACTATTATCCATCGTATGTCGATAGTCGTGATCTGTTCTTGCTTTTAAAATGATGTTAAATTTTAATAATTTTTTAACTTACAGGGGAAATTGGGTCTCAGTTGATCCATACTTCAAAGGAAACACATGTTCCAGATGCCCACCTGAAGCTCAAACTTGCAATTCACTTAAACTGTGCACCACAAGCAGCAGAAACCCAAGGCGTTTTGAAAGATAAGTCGATAACGAACAAGAAGAAAGGCGGAACATGTACTTGTGAAGAACTATGAGAGTTGCTTCGCCAACAAAAAGTGAAAAAAGAGAAAATGCTAATTACAGTTTTGCACAGTTCAATTAAAAGACTTATTTAGCTAATTCTCAGTAATAATTACTTTTCATTTTCGTTTTAACCAGAAAGGAGTTTTTTGTTACAACAATCGTTGCATGTCAATCTACTTTGATAAAGTTTCTTACTCACCATTCTACCCTAAAGTTGAGATGTTGAAGACATCAAAAACATGGAACTCCATTCAGGTATGACACACTAATTTAGTAAACTGGTCAATGAAGGATAACCATCTATCTAACACAGACTTCGGTGAAAAAACTTATGTTGCAATCATCGATAGTTTGACAAAGGACCAATCACAAATCAATTACTGCTTTGGTAATATTGTTTCCCTGTTATTTTTAGCTGTGATAGTTGCATGTTCGGTCAGCTAGTTTTCCCATATACTTTTTTATTTAGCCAGGTGGATTAACAGAATTCCCATGATGGATGTGCACCAGCTGGTTCTTTTAGGCCTTGACCTAATGACCGGAAGTGTTGGATTGTAGATTGTAGTTAAGGTGAATAGTTGCTGATACTCATAAATTGGAATTACAAGGTTATAATAAATAGACAGTTGAATATTGGTTTGGAAACTTCATTATTTATATATATTTTACTAATTTTACTAACGTAAAGCACTCACTTGAAAACACAAATCAAGGATAAACACAATTCACGAACACTTTCATTTGCATGTTCGTGAGCCGCATTACGTGATGTAAACATAATGCGAATAAACCTGCACATCAGTACAGTAGGTTGTGCATAAAACAAATATAACGGTTAGATATTTTTGAGTCAATTTAAGTTTGAAATATTACATTTTCTTTGAAGGTGAATGTAGAATGCGAAATACGCACCCGCACAAGCCCCTTACACCCAAATAAATGTGCAAGAGAATCTACACCGAGCGCTGTTAAGAGGTCATAACAGTTATGCTTTCCAACCGCCAAAGATTTACAATGGAAGCATAAACGAAAATTTTAACAACAGGGTTGAAAAATTAGACAGTTTCATGGTACTCCAAGGTGTACCAAGTGACGACGATGAATAAAAAAAAGTACTTCTGCATGATAATTTAGGAGGGGCGGCGAATGTGCAATTTGAAAACTTTCGGCGATGGCTGAACCCGCTGGCGGCTTACGACGAATACATTGTTGCATTTCGAGCTTTATACCCTAATGACCGAGGGGCTGATATCCATCAGTGGAACGTAATGAGTAGAATGCATAAGTATGGTGAAACCGTTACCGAATACATTTTGGAGTTAAAATGTAAGGTGTGGTTGGCATGATTTAGCAAATGCACAACGAAACACGTTCATCAAATCCATCTTTTGTCGAGGATTAACCTCGCTGATTAGAGAAACAATTAGGTATCGCGAATTTGCAGGTTTAGATGAGGCTAATACAGTCAGCGTCGTACATCGAGTCAGAAATGCAAAGCGAAAACCCTTTTCTCCCTGTCGAAAACACAATAATGCCAACATAATCAATGCCATTGCCGAGGAGACGACCCCGATGACAGTGGATAAAGAAATGAGGGAAATGAGGCAAACGTTAGATACAGTCGTAGTCGCATTAAATAAGTTGTCAGTCAGATCGGATAATTGTGTCCAGCGAAATTACACCCATAACGAAATAAATCCCCATAATGAGCAATTTCGGGCAAATTACAGATTTAATAGCCATCAGAATAACTTTCAACTTTCGATGAAGAAGAAAAGAAATTCTAAGAAATATTGTGCCTTTCGCATGCTTCAGCTAAGCACCTCCTATGCAAGCCATCCTAAGCTCATTCATAGAATGAGCCATACTGCAGTGCCTTATATTCAAGGTTGTAGCTCGCTGTTCTCAATGTCATCATAGATTGAGGTAAAGCAGCCATCCATGTTGATTTTTGGCAAACACTTTCTAGTTATGATCCGAAAATAGAGCCTCCACTACAAGTCTTTAAGGATCTCCTCGATCAAGTAGTGCCAGTATTCATTTTTTTTTGAAATCATTGATCTCCTCTTCGGAGGTAACCAGTGCATTTGAAGATCGAGAGATTTCATCTAAACCAGAATTGCTTGCTTGAGTGGAAGAACCATCATCGGCATCAATGTTATCTTCCTTAGGATGCATCTGTTTAGCATTACGCATAAATTGTGTATTTGTTGAAGAACGTTTTTCTACAGAAGACTCTTCCATTCCTAAAAATGTCTATATAAAGATACTGCATGTATCGTTTTTCAGTTTCACCTGCTGCTCTGCTAAGCATTAACAATGTTTGGAATAGATTTTGCTATGGAAGACTACCTGTCTATTCTGCGGAATGGTACTTGATTGAGGAGGTCCTTAAAGACATGAAGTGGGATGTGATAGTTATATTTTTCTGGTGAAAGCTTTATCAATTACAGGACATTCAACAATGCAAAGAGGCTAACATGGCGAAAGATTTTCCTTGCATCCATTGCAAAGGACTAATGAACAATGACGATTTCATTACGTGCATTATGCAATATTGCACATGTGGAAAAGTTTTGTCTGACAAATTATTTCATTTTTTATTTGCATATAAACTTGCTACACTTGGGTTTTCTCTCTACACTACGATCAATTAGGTTTCTTTCTATAAGATGATTAATACTTTCTTTAAGAATTCTATTCTATGACCTTCACCTTTTCTCAAACCTACACATTTATTTTTGCTTCCTAAATTCCTACTTATACTTATTTTTATGACTCTCTTAAGCAAACCTTTCCCTTTATTCCTACTTACTGGAATTTATTCTTATTTTTAAACAATCCCCTTTTAGACTTTAACCTTTCTGACCCTACTTCTCCTTCATATATAAGCTTTCAGTTTCTCTTCACAAATCGTGTTCACTGTGACTTTGTACTGTTGTGAACAAGGTTGTTTCAAATAAAGCTAAAAACCTCCATTTGTTACATCTAGCCAACTCTTGATAGCAAGTGCCTTGTAACAAGTGGCGAGCATCAGTAGGATCGAGTCTGGGAATTAACTGATCACAGTCCATCACCCATATATCCTTCAACAACCGAAACCTCCGAATCCAAAGAAGATGACTAAACATATTGGATCGACTTCAAAAAGTATGAAGAATGGCAACCAACAAGCTCCAACCAGCAAGCTCGATCGAAACCATCAAGAACGAAGCCAAGACCCCACTAACACATGGATTCGATGTAATCAGCCTCCATCATAATCAGTATTCCTCGTAATCAGTTGCACGTTCCCATTAGAGGTCAGGATACATGAAAAAAATTCTGAACCATCTGGAAACTGTACATTGGAATCAAAAAAAAAAAAGTAACTAAACTACTTTTCATATTGTTATTATTGTTATTGTTATTGTTATTAATGGACAAAGGTCCATTGTGCCAATAAGAGGCGTAATTAATAGTTAGCACAAAGGGCCATTGTGATGTTTCCCTATATAAG
>JAQGBA010002144.1:0-10152 GCA_034698125.1 Prionchulus punctatus | reverse complement strand
CAATTTTTTAATTTGAAAACTCATTCGAAAGGTACAGCCTTGATTTCGTTAGGACAATAAACTGTAATCGCACCTTAATACCTGATTGTATAAACAATTAACCTGTTTTAAAAGTAGTTTTCAGAAACGCCTGTAAGTTCGTTTTGTAAATTTTGTAATTGAAACAGATATTTACCCAAAACCAGTATCCCCATATCATATAGATGACAGAAAATGATTTGCTAGTTTTTTCGAAATTTGACCCTATTCTACCGTTCTAAATGTACCAAGTTTTTCATTTTGTTTTTTACCTGTACATGTTCCTCTTTGCTCAAACTATCGCTTTCGTCTAAATCCATTTCGCCGCTTTCATTACCATTATCTTTGTCATCATTGCTCAAATCGTTGTCGCCATTTTGATCTTTGAACGCTTGGATCATATTCGGCGCATTATCCATTATCGTCCTGAATATTTTCGATATGTCGATTCCCCATCGATTCAAAATTTTGATCAAAGCATTGTAAATATTGTCGCCAGTGTGAGGTTATGGTATTTCTTCCAACGCCAAAGTAATATTATAACGCCTTCGATCTTTCTATTAAAAAAATGCGCTGTTAATAATTGGCCATAATTGGCGTTTGATCTCTTTTCGTCCACAAATCCATCCTCACTGTCACTCTTTTCGCTTCTAACAATGACTGCGTAATTTTCGCTTTAATATCGTTTGCCGTTTTAGCGACTAATTTTATCATCTTATATCGACCAGGCACCAGATATCGATCGTCTAAAGTTAAAACCATGTTTCGAAAATATTTACTTTGAATTGTTGAGATCGGAGTATTTGAACCGCCGAAAAATAATGCCAATGCTTTATCCCTTTTCTTCACTTCAATCGCACATATATCATAAAATTTCCAACGATTAAACGATTGTTCTAAAGTCGGTTGTTGATAAGACGCTTTGGCGACGACTGATTTCGATTTTTCTTTTGAGGATTTTTTGTCCGCTTCGACAATGATGTTGAAAATATCGGAATGATGATTTTCCAAATGATGTTTTAAATTCGAAACCGAATCGCCGCTGCTAATGGGCTTACTGTCACAAATCTTCCTGCCTTTATCTTTGATTTGACATTTCTTTAATATTTTTCATCTTTACTTTTTTCGGCCAATTCTAAAAAAATTGGTGAGCGGATGAAGTTGAAGGACGATCAGGCGGCGGCATTGTAGATTTAAGGAGAGTAGGGGTTTTGTTAAATAAGGAAATATAGGACAAAAATTTAAATTTTAAAGAACTTTTTTAAATAGAAGTTCAGTTAGGATTGTGAATTTTGAAAAAATAAAATAAATTATTAAGGCTAAAATATACTTCGTAGGTAGTTGGTATTGGTATTGGTAGAAACACGGTAAAATATAGTTTCGCCTGTGTAAAGAGAAAAATCTATCAACTATCAGCGGAGGGCGATTTACTACCAACGCCATTGCACTAATTTTTTTTTTAGTGCAATGGCATTGGTAGTTGGTAGAAGGATTTCGATAATTAATTAAAAATCGGCGTTAATTATGAAAATTAGAAAATAATTGTTTTCTAAAACTATTTTCATTGCTGATTACGAAAATGATAATGAAAAAATTATTCAGGGCCGGGAAATTGGAGAATTTTGATTTTGACCAATACCAATACCAACTACCTACGAAGTATATTTTAGCCTTTACAAAACAAAGATCTTCGAAAAAGCACACTTTCAAAACAGGGCTAAATTGCAGTAAGCAGCACTTCTTTTGATTTGCAGCTTATAGCTTGGTGCTATATAAAAATCAAACAAGAAGGAAGAAATTTCAGTCATATCTTAATGTTATACTGATAAAAATGCCTGATTTCACTACAGTACAGTACAGTACAACCCAAAAATTTTTAATTCAGTACAGTACAGTACAGTATACTGCAACATGCTGGGTACCCATTATTGTAATCCTATTTTGTACCAATATTACTGTATTATCTGGAATTACTGCGTCAGATTTGTTATCGCTCGGATTATTTCGGATAAACAAAATCTCATTCCTTGATCCTGTGTTGTTGTCTTCTTCTGCATTACATATGTTCCCAAAAATGAAAGCGTGGGCGTAAAAATAAGATTGCATGATTTGTAAGCATTCAAAATAGAGAAACTAATATCCTCTTTAGAAATAATGTTTATTCGTCTTCAACATAACCTCTCTTTGTAACTGATCGCCTGCTAATGGTTTTCTTTGGAACAAAATGCATTTTGATCTAATTTGTACTTTTCCACCAATTTCCAGTTTCTTTCGTACCTCTACTTGTACCAAAGCCAAATTTCAATTTGTTCTGTACTTGTACTTGTACCAGGCACCAAATATTTTTTGTTCTGTACCTGTACCTGTACCAGGTGGAACAAAATGGGGCATTTTGACATAATTTGTTCTGTTCCAAGGAATAATTTAGAACAGTACGGCCTATTCTGGTATTGAATTTTTCATAATATGACAGAAAATAAACAGGAGTCTTGCCTAAGCCGAATATCTTCAGGAAAGCGATTATTGCAGATGTAATTTTAAGAAAATCTGAAATGCAAAAATAGACACATCTTATCATCATTTATAATTAATTGTCGTGTCGGCATACGTTGTATTACAGTTATTCCAAACGTCATTTTCATTGTGGTAAAATTGTACGTGAGCTTTTTTCGACTGACTATTTTTATAGGATCACTATTATCGAGACTCTGATTGCCCCCCCCCCCAAAACGGTCGCATTTTTCACCATTATATTTTGTCTTTTTTGTTACCGACTCGCATAAATTTTCTTGAGAAAATTTCACCTCTCATTTTAGAAAATTTCACAAATGGAATAAACAAAGTCTGAAAAATTTGATTTAAGTTTTGCAAACATTTAAATAGTGACAGATTTCTTGCAAAGTTTAACAGCAAAAATAATGGCAAAGATGAGAGGCGATAACGATGTTGAAATATATGAAATAAAAAAATGGCTTTTATTTTGTTTGGAAATTGGGAAAGACGGGAATTCTCATTTCTGAAATTCTGCTAGATAGTGTCGGACAGGAATTCTGAATCTGAACGAGAAATCAATCACATTGAATTGCTTCAAATCCGATTTAAAATTTAATGGTCCTGATGACAAATCCGATTCGTCTTTTCGTCTTTCGATTGAGCTTTCTCCCCTCCATAAGCGTTCGTTCATTTGTTAATGAATCATTATTAATCTGAATTTTACAAAAGTGGCAGATTCTCAAAAAGTTTTCAATCAAAACGTTCTTAACAATGTTGACGTTATTCAAGCTCGTTTATTTCACAATGAAAGTTGATAATTTTGTAAATACAACACATAAAATATGGCTGTTTTTTTCGTTTTAATTAATCAAATACCAGCTAGATCGTGAAAGATGTTGACCAAGGAGAAGCCAAAGTTTTAGAAAGGTTGGATTTTTTATAGCAGAAATTGCTCATTGAAGTTTGCACAATAATATCATTTCTGAAACAACTTTTAACGAACCAGAAAAAATTGTTGACTTGCTTATTGCAAGCTAATTCACGTGGGTTCTGCGGGTGCATGAGAAAATTTACTTTTCGAAAAACGCTTCGTTAAGTTCATTCGATAACATATTCTTCGATGAAACCAGTTCCCCTGAACGAAGTCGTTCTAATATGAAACGAGTACAAATCGAAAACATCCGTCGTCTAGCAACTTTTCCATTGGATAACATCGCTTGGGCGATTTTTACAAAATCTACAGTATTTAACTATAAAGGGGACTGTATACAAAATATTGTACAGTATGAATGAATGCTCGAAGTTTAAAAGAACAACAGGATTCTATTAGTTACCAGGATATGACATGGAAATATGATTAGTGTGTTGCAATTGCAATAGATATATCCGTAGTTCCAGTTTCTGGCAGAAATGAAGCTAGCTTCACCAATACGATTATTGCAGAGGCAACGAATAGAAAACCTTAAATGCAAAAAATTATTACATATCTTCCAAAGATTTGGCTGCATTTTTAGCGCTTGCTCTTACTCTGTATTGCAGCTGTTGTAATCGTGACTTTTATCGTGGCAAAAATGAATGTAATTTCCTTTCGACTGACCAGCCAACTTCGACTTCCGATTCCCAACCAGGAAAATTCGTGTTTCGATATGTCACCTAATTCAAGTGCAGTTGATAAGGCAACAATACATCCAATGCAGCCGACAAAATTGATAATTAGTAAAACAAAATAAGCGATCAAAAATCGGTTATTTTCGCGGCTTGTAGATTTTCTAACGGTGCGTAAACCAATTGCAGACACAACAATAGTTGAAACACTGCACATTAGCTGAACCGCTACGAATGGATGAATTGTTTGAAAAATAAATAAATAAACAACTGCAGGTGCCAGCAGCGATATTGCAAAAATCAATTTGACGAGGATGACAAGTTTCAATAAATGCCAATCGTCCAAATTGCGTAATTGGCTAACGGTCGATTCATCACCGGCTAAGTTTTGATTTGTACTTGTTGTAGAATCAGAAGTCACTGGCGAGCGACTATCAGATTTGTTCAAAGTGACCAGGCTCGCAGAATCGGATTCCATTTCGTGCTGTGCTCTCGCAAGATATATTTTCCAGCGGCAGAGTTTCATTTAAATTGAGCTATTAATTCGAATCCACAGGTTTGCGTACAATTTGTCATCTACAGGGTGTCTCGTAGTGATTGCCTACCCGCATTCAATGATGTTTTATTTGTAAAAATACTCCGACTGGTTTGTTTTTTATTAGAAAAATTTCAAAACACAACATTTTCAACTCATCACCCAACATTAATAATCGGTTTGACCACCTCCAGCTTCTCTAACTTGTCTCAAACGTAAATATAATAAATTTTGAAACAAACCTCATCGAATTTCAAATCGTGCAAAACAATATTTAAATTTTTAAGCAAATTCTCCCAGATTTTCCGTTGGATTCAAATCAGAACTGTTCCCGGCCCATAAATCATTACCCCAAAATGACAAATATTTGCTTTTCAAATAATTTTGAGTAGCATTAGCTTTCATGCAAGGCACTTTGTCGTGAACAAAAGTCGTTTCACCAACGACCAAAACGTCATCCGGATCATTCAAAAAAGGAATAACATAATGAGCTAAGACCACACGTCGAAAATATTCCCCATCCCACGATTGACTGTTATCTTTGATCACCCACAACAATCGTTTGACTGTAAATATTAAGAATAATCCGATGCAAGTCAGATTCTTGACGACCTCTCGATATCTTTCTTCTTCATCGATTTCTCCTGGTTCCAAGGCCCAAACACGATCGTTCTGATGATTTGGTTTGCGGATTGCATAAATAAAACATTCATCGCTAAATGCAAGTGAAGAAAGTCCTCTTCATCATATTCTTTCGTGTATTCGACCAAAAACAATCTGTCTTCCTTGTTGAGATCCGTTTTCAATGGCTTAGCAATAATGTGGAATGGCCTTAATCCTGGCTTCCTCAAAAAACGATGCACCGCACCTTTTCCATGTTTATAATCTCGTTTAGCTAAAATTTCTTTTGTGAATTCTCGACAGCTCTTCCTCTGTAAGCCGAGCCCAGCATTGATGATATCCTAAGTTTCTCGTGATAAACTTTCAGGATGACCGCACTTAGAAAAATCTGCAAAGCATTCCATTGGCTTTTTCCTCCAATTTCTTGATACCCAGCTTTCAGATCTTTTAAGATGACCCGCAACCCATTTTAGAGTTGATGCCCCAGCTTCCTTAGCTTGAAAAAATGCACAAGCTTGAATGCAATCGACGATGCACGCTTCTTCTGAATCGAAACTCATTTTGAAAATGATTAAAATACTCAAAAAACTTAAATTTTGGAGTCGCAACGACATTCCCGCTCTGTAGCACAGGTTATCAAGTTTGGCATTGTTGAACGCAGAATTGAATTCTCTACAAGACGGTATCTTTGAAATTGGTCTAGCTGGTCTAGAAGTATTTTTACAAGGGTAGGCTATCATTATGAGACACCCTGTACAGTAGTTTGTTGTTGTGTCGTTCGTGACGTTAGAACACTAAAAAGTCATACAAAATTGTTCAGGCCACTGTTCAGCAGCAAGTCAATTAAAATTACCGAAGTTTTTTTCTCTCCACATTTTGTTGAACTTTGAAAAATTTGTCCTAAAACTGAAATGAAGTAGGATGATGTGTTGCTTGCAGTGAAGGTATTTTTGCTCCATTATCTTTGTTTTTTAGTCTCGGACAATGACTGCAAAAAAACTCTCAGAAATAGCCTAAGGAGAAAAACTCGTGTCTCATTTCGAAAATTAGACAAAACGAATTAAAAAATTCTGAACATTTATTTTGTTTTGCAAATGTTTCTTGACTTGAAGTGACAGATTCTCACAAAGTTTTCAAGCAAAAGATGCTGGTGACATTGTTCAAGACGGTTTATTTTAAAAAAAGAAACAGCTTCAAAATACAGTAAGATTTTTTTACAATTTTACAAAAATGGAATTAAAATAAAACAAAGAAAATAAATGCAAATTTTTCACTGATTATTACGTAATACCGGATTGCATAACAATTAACCTGTTTTAAAAGTAATTTTCTGAAAACGTCTGTAAGTTCATTCAGTAAATTTTGTAATTGAAACAGGAACTTCCCCCAAACCACATCATAGTATGACAGAAAAGGGCTTGCTAGTTTTTTCGAAATTTGACCCTATTCCAGTATTGAATTTTTCTGCCTCTTTTACTAGATGTAGAGGATGTTAAAAAAAATGACAATCTGCGCCTACCACGTTTGACATCACAGAATTAACTGCAGTAAGTCGGGTCTAACGAAAAAACTTTTCATTTCAAAAACTCTCAAATAAATTCTTGAGATAAACCAACACTCAAAAAGAGACTTTATTGGACTTTATTGAATACCTTCATCTATCGATTTATCTCAGTAGTTTCAATATCCAATTAGAATTCATTGAGTTCTACGATTTTTCCCAAACCATGGTTTTTTTTATGTTCAAATTTGATTTTGAGACGGTCTGTAGGGAGCTAGGTAGGAAAAATTGAAGCGCCAATGGCCCTATATTTCTTTGAATTTTTTTATCTACACGATAGACTATTTAGATTTTAATTCTGAGACAACCTTGGTTGAATCTTTAAAAAAGTGTGTCTTAAAGGCAGGCATTTAAAAGGAATTCCCTTTTGAGAATTTAGGCATATAAATGCTTATATCAAAACGTAACTATTGCCTGTGGTAAGCAACAGTTAATTTTGCGCCAAAAAGTTTTCGCGCCCAAGGTCTTGTCACGAAAACGGCACGAAAACTCTTCGTCTATCTGGTGGCGCTTAAGAAATAAATTGCAATTTATGAAACTAGACGTAACCGACGAAAAGCATTTTAATTTCGATAAATTGCGGTAACGAGTGACACGCTGAATGGAATCAATTCGAAGAAAGTCATGGCAGAAAATCCTAACCACAATCCTAAAATGTTTGCTACATCCCACATCAGATCAATTTTCTGAAACAAAGAAAAAAACTCGTCGACTCGTTCTCTGTGTGGTGTTTTCGATTTGCAAGATTTGGTCTGCTCTTCGGTGAACCTGTTTTACGAGCATCTTCAAAAGTACTTTCACAACTAGAGCCTGGAATATTAGTACAGTAATCATAAAGTTCGAATTACAATCTGTACTCAGATATTGATAGTCTGCTGTCAACCTGAATCTAACCGCATGCTCGATAAAGTTAATACCTGAATCCCGATTGTAAATTTTACAGTTAAGATGATTACTTAAATTTTATATTTCACAACCATAGTTGTGAAAAGACTTTAACCACAAGCAAACCCTACAAAACACCAAGTATTATCTTACACTGTAATCTAACTCTTCAACATAAGCCACGAATTGAAGTTGTTGGTAAAAAATCTTAACTTGCGCAGAGTTTCTGAAACCAACGTTTTTATATGAAAAAAAAGTATTCCTCTGCAGGGGTGAGCGGCCCGGTGTTTTTTCACAGGCCCGCCAGGCCCGGCCCGATGAAAACTTGGGCCCGTTTTTTATGCCCGAGCCAAGCCCGCTGAAAACTTGGGCCCGCTTTTTGGGCCCGGGCCTGCCAACATCAGGCCCCTTTTAGGCCCGGGCCGGTGCTAGAGCGCATGGGCCCGGCCCGGGCCCAAGCCCGGACCTGGGCCTGGCCTGCTTTGGGCCGCTCACCCCTGGATTCCTCTGTAATTTCCAGCTTACTTAGATCGTGCAGAAACATTTGAAAAGCCAAACTGTAAAAATAATGTTTTACGAAATGTTTAATTTATTTACATGAAAATATGTAAGTCAGTAGAGAGTGGGCCTAGTTCAGTGGTATGTCGCTCGCTTGCCACCCTAGCGGCCTGAGTTCGGGATCCTTGAGTAAATTGCCCTTCTCGCGCCGCTTCAATACCTACTTGTAAAAAAGATAGAAAGCGAACAACTTTCGAGGATAAATTGACACCTAGCGAGTTGGTGATATCTACGCCTTCCATTCCGGACTGCTCCGACTGTCTCACTGTCGCCCCAAGGGTACATTCTCCTTAGAATTTATGCCCTCATCTTTTAACGTTTCTGTATGTAAGTAATTACCTGTTCATCATTGGTAAAAAGTTTTGAAAGTGTCTTTGTAATTTTGTAACGGTCAGACCTGCAGTTAAAGAAGATGAAATCACTTCCGCTTCACTGATCTGTGAAGTCGGCAAATACCTGCAGGTGCTTGCACAGGAACAATTACCTGCTGTTGTATAACTGTTTTTAGCTGCGGCTACGCAAGTTCCTGTTACAATGACAATTATAACGTAAAGCAAGACTTTTACCATCTTTTTTAGATTACTCTTATTCCACTTGCAGAATTTCTCGTTGCTGGGTAGTGACAATGCTGGATCTCCACATTCACACTTCTGCAGAACTATCTTCTGCTGGCACATTCGGTAACATCCCTGCGCAATTTTGTACTTTCAGCATTGAAAGCTGATGTATAATTTTAAACCAGGTACTTCAACTGTATAATTTTCATTTTTCTTTATTGCTGTGTTCACACAGTCGCCGTAAGGAGCTGGTAAATTGTTGGTAGTTGTCTGCAAAAAAACTGCTAAAACCTACACTAGCCCTGTGTCTAACCAACAAATGTACCAGCAATATAGACATATCAAGCTGGTATCCAACGGCAAGTCGTATTGCATCATTATCAGGAAAGATAATGTCGTTCTGCCCGTGAATCGTCAGCAGGAATCCTGCTGTTAAAGAGCTCAGTAGGTAAGTCGACAGGTTCGATTTTAAGACGAGAAACAAGCCTGCAAGTCGGAGAAAGTGAGGTCGAGGTTAAAAGCAAAAGTCAACCATTGTTAGGTATAGTTTTGTACCGTAAATGGCCCCATTTTGGCGAATTGAAATTAACTGGTCGTGAACTATATTGTAAGTGTAACAATTTCCTGTGCTTGGATAGAAGGATTTTTTGAACGCCCTTAAATAGTAGGAAAGCTTAACAAAAAAAAGCAAACTTGTGCCCCGATGATGAAGAAATAGTACTGCATTCGACATGGTGTTCCATTGAAACTACAGTGGACCATTAAATCTTCCAGTGAATAACTAAGACTAGTCAAGTGATCGTAGTTCATTCTGCTAGCGGTGTATAGCAATTTTTCTTGAGCCTCTGTCACAAAGTGGATTGGATCTTGCTAAAGTACATATATTCGTTCTACATGTTGATCTTAGCTAGCGTAAAGAATTTCACTTTTCGTGAACAGTTCATAGGGGTTGGTGTAACAGTTGAATGGATAGCTGTTACATTGTTTTGTAAATGTTTACTAGCTAAAAAAGTCAATGATTCCGGTAACCTTTGTTCAGAGGAATATCTAGTTTACTTGTCACATCACTGTAATTGCTAACGATTGCTGATGGCTCTGTGCTAGGATCACTAGACAGAGGTGTAACTGTGTTCTGACATGGATGATTAGGAACTTGTTTTGGACCTGTAAAATACAAAAGTTAATAAGACTGTACAAACATATAATACATACAGTCATGTGCAAAAAAAAGGCCCCCTGTGTGCATTTTTCATTTTTTATGTCACCTGCCTTTTTATCATCCTATGGACGTGATGTGATAACGAACGTGATGTGAGCGC
>JAQGBA010002143.1:0-10156 GCA_034698125.1 Prionchulus punctatus | reverse complement strand
CGACTGGGCGAGTTAGGTCAATGAGTCAAAACTTTGACCTCGATTTTCTCAAAATGCAATTTTTGCAGTTAACGCCTGATGAACATTGAACTATACTCTCTTCGCAACTATAGTCTCTTAACAACTGTAGACTATTCATAACTATAGTCTTTTAATAACTATAGACTCTTTCAACTATATTCTCTATAACTAGACTCCTCACAAATATAGTCTCTTTAACTATACACTCTTCTCAACTATAGTCTCTTAATAACTATAGACTCTTCACAACATACCCTTTATATTTATAGCCTCGTCACAACTACTTGCCTTCGATAAAGGCCATCTGAGCATTGCCAAATGCATCAATAGACGAATATATTCTTTATTTTATGGCTAATGGCCATTTTTGCCTGAATAAACTGACAAAAAATGCAAAGTTCTCTTCATTTTCGCCAGCCGTGATTCTTGCTTTGATACTGTAAGCGACGAAATCAATAAAACAAATTTTGGAATTTTGGAACCAAGCCACTTCATTTAGATTTTCGTCTTTAATTTCAAAACGACAACTGTTGATGCTCGGAAAGAAAGAAAACGCTCCCAAAAAATGCTTATTTTTGAAACGATGTTTGGCAATGACAGAACATTTGAAATATAATGCAAGAGTAACAGACAACTCCAGCATCAAACATATGGACCAGGCAATTTCAACACAGATTCCCTTTTAAAAATGAAACACCAATTACATATTTCATAAGATGTCGTTTCAACTTGTCAAAAGTCAGAACTATTGTCTCTTAATAACTGCAGACGCTTCACAACTATAGTCTCTTAATAACTATAAGTAGTAAGCCCAGGCATCTGGAGAGCAGTGTATAAGTATATGTAGTGTTAAAGCATACCTCAGACGCCGCAATGTCTGGGTTGCCGCCCACGCCCCCGGGTGAGGGACGCTCGTACCTTAAAAGGTCACACCCTTCAGAGATGACATTTAAGGACCAGTCTAAGCAAAAGTTGCTGATCTCAGCGACCCTGCTTTTCCCGCCTTGGTGCATTCGGTCGACTGATGGACCGAAGACACCTCAAAAACTAGTCGGAAAAGACAACCTCTCTCGACGGCTGCCCGAAGGCAAACAGTGAGCTCAAGCTGGTAGCTGGCTTATATAGGGAATGGCATTGCGCAACGAGCACTCTGATTGGTTGGCGTAAGCACGTGACTGTTTTTCAGTTAGTACGACAGAACCTGTGGATCAAACTATAATTCAAATGTTCAAGACTCGTTACACAACAAGCATTCTGATTAGTCGGCGTAAGTATGCGACAAAGCCAAACCATATGCTTATTGCAATTCCCGCCGAGTTTGAATGTGGTCAGTGAGTGTCTCAAAGACTGACATCGCACAATGGCCACGTAGGTTATCGACAAGTGGCGCATTGTACAACGACCCACGATTCTGATGATGTCATCACATGTGATGTCATAGTGTGATATTGTACAATGATCCTTGATATGCTTGCGCAATGAGCCACAATGATCTAAAAATAAGAAGTGTGTAATCAAAGTAAAGAAGTAACAAATTTTGCTGCACAGACACTTGTTGGGTGTACCAAAGTTCAAAGTGGACTGAAACAGTCCCCACTCTAATCAATTGATTCATTTGCCAACAGAGGTTTTACTGAAAATTATGTCATTTTTGTCCAATGATGAACTCACTCACATTTGTTTTGTTTGCCGTTCATTTGCTGAAATCTGTGTGCAAATTTTAAAGGATAGAAAAATTGTATTATTATTATTATTAGACGTTACAGTTACTAGAAATGGTAGTAATATTCGTCCAGACTTTAGGCGCATTTATAAGGTTGTCAAGTTTTTGTCGCCCGATGGTACTCTACATACAACTGTTGCATCTTGCTAAATGTTTTCACCCATTCCGTACAACTTGTGTTAATTGTGATAGAAGAAAAACAGTATATATCTATAACAAATTTGTTTTTTTGCTTTGGTAGATTGCGCTTTTCGAAAAGGTTGATTTCGAACTCAAGCAATGTTGGTAATGTGCGTGTACTGCGGCGAATTTACGAAAAACTATTCGAATCGACATTCGACTCTAGAAGCTTGCCAATGAAGTTGATCGGAGAAGTCTCATCAACTTCCAACTTTAAAAATCATCAAGTTTTCCACTAGGTACTGAAAAGACACAATGGATCATACAAGAGCGAGAGCCCTATTGTGATCGTGAGACTTCAACTATAGCTAGAAGCTTCAACGATCGTCAGAAAAATTACACTGTAATTGTACCAAGTCTTAAACTTTAGTACTATAAGCTCCAACTATAGTTTCTACAGAGACTCCAACTGTTCTGCTTTAAACATGTTTTTCAAAGCCATCTGCAGGGTATCAAATAACCTTTTTATGGGGGGGTCAGAGCTGTACCCGAAACTTACTTTACAAAATCAATAAATCAAGGGAAAGCTCGAGTCGAATCAGATGAGTCGAATGAACTATTAAAAGTTAAATTTCGATAAAAAATTGATTCTGAGAAGCAACGTGAAATCAATTAAATTATGGCTGTCACATTTCGTGAAGCTCGCTACGCTGGAGCAGATTTCATTAATCGAAAGTGGGTGGCCGACAAATTGGGCCGCTCAATGCAATGGGTCAATAATAATTGGAATAAAAGTTCTAGAGAATGCTCAACTCAATTCAGAGAAGGCCGCGAAATTTTTCGACACCAAGGAAAACGAGTTTCTCACGAGACCGTGCGGCTTTACTTTATCATCAATGAGAAGGTCTCAAACCTTTTCATGTAATCGCTCGACCTTTGAAAATGCAGATGCATATCCAGGATCGTCTTTGACTGTGCAATTGGCTATCTGATTGGGACGAAGGGGATTTTCTTCACTTGGCGCCTTCTGACAAATTTTTTGTTTACGCCATCCGAAAACCCAGTTTCCAGAATGATCGAATTTGGGCGAAAAGCATCGAGGACATCTCAGATGACGAACGGTATTGCGAAATCGTCAGAAATTCAACGTGCATTGGAATTTTCGTCATGTTCACTGCTAAAAAATAGATGTAGATGATCAAAGAGAAAGGCGAAAGTTGGGACAGCAGATATTTTCGGGAGAAAATTTTGACTGATCGAGCGATTCTGTTCCTGAACGATCCAGAAAACGTTCTCGTGGTCGGCGAGGTTGTGTTTCTTCATGATAAGGCCCCATGCATGCGAGCCGAAGCAACTCAACACCTGTTGAAAGAAAATGGAGTTGATTTTTGGGGAAATGATGCTTGGTCAGGAAATTCGCCAGATCTCAATGCAGCCGAACACATTGGAGTGATTATCAAGGACGAAGTGGAGACCAAAATGATCGGGGGAAGAAGGTCCAGGTCCAGGTGTGAAAACTTTGAAGAAAAATTGATTGAAGTCTTGAAAAGTTTGGAAGACAAAACTGAACTTTTTGAAAATTTGTTATGTTCTTACCCATCTCGTTCGAAGGCTGTTCTTGATGCGCATGGACAACATACAGATTTTTGAATAGTGTTAGTAAACTCAGTTTTTGATGGGCTTTCTAATGGTGTATTTAAAATTTTGCTATTTTTTCACCAGTATTGCTGTGATCCCCTATAAAAAGGTTATTTGACACCCTGTACTTATTCCCAGGTACAGTTTCAGTTTTGGACCTAGCTGGGTTTCGAGTCAACCTGCTACTTTTATCCAGTTTTAACCAGAATCAATTTTAATTCCAATACAATAAATTCCAAAAGCAAGTATTTTCTGCTACAGTAACGGGCTAGCCCAGTCATTTTTTTGTTATCCTGCCTCGACTTCAGTTAATTCACTAAAGCATGTAGTTCATCTTTGTCCTCTTCATCCAATCCATATAAGCTGTCGATCGCGCCTCGAAATTCGACACACGGCCCGTTGCCAATAGATCTTTCAGCAGTAGCATGTAAGGCTCCCTGAAGGCGCAAGCCTGCTTGCCGCAAGCATCTAGACCCATTGCCAGCGATAAAATCCCGTGGTCCTCTGCCAGGTGCAGGTGTATCCGAAGACGTCCCATGTGGTCGCTGAAAGATTCCCTCAGCAGACTGGAGTAATAACAAACCATCTCCTATATTTCCACATTCTCGTCCTTCTCAGCTGCACAAACACCAAAGAGAAGAGTGACAAGCAGCGCAAGTTGCATGACTGCGAAAATTGATAGAGAACTGTTGCGGCACAGCACTTTGTCTTATTTCTTCATCAACCATCGATGGTAAGTGGTAAATCGACGATAGCATTTACATTAAAATCACGCTGTGTCCTGTTTGTTTATGATAAGATATACGCGAGTAAATCAACACTGACATTGTGAGCTATCAACAACAGTACATAGAATGAATTCGATTACGAAGAATGAAATTTGAAAGTCAGCGTTCCCAAATGCCAACTAAACCCACAGGAAGTCGAATACACATCCCTGATGTCGGTTACACATCCGGCATTTATACTTATACCATCCCACGTACTTTTGTCTCATTGCTCGCGTTAATGTTTGTTTGTCGATCTGTTATTATGTTTTATCAAAGCTGATGAAACACGAGATGAAGTTTGTTTGTTCGTTGTTTTGAGAATGGTAAAATAGACGCACAGCTATTGTGTGTTGTAGGAAACAATGCGTCTGAAAATTATTTTGCTGATTACAATTTCGATCGGCCCATCGATTTCATCGGATAATGTAAGGAGTTTGGATTTTTCACACAATAGGCACATAATGACCTCACTATGGGAGCAAAGGAATGGGGTAAATTATCCTCATTAAGTTTTTCTAGTTTCAAGATGAAGAAGCTTCAGATGGAGACATCATTAATGTTGAGCAAAATAGTAATGTTTCTGATAGTGGTTACAGTGAATACGCGCCGCAAAGGCACAGTGGACCGTCTGCGTGGCCATATGGGATAATACCATATTCCATTTCAAACGAGTTCAATGTTTACGAGAGAAACCTAATCGTCGAGATGATGGATAGAATTCAAAATGTGTCTTGCGTGCGCTTCATCGTTTCGGACTATGCTACAAATTGCATGGAAATACGTCGTGTATCATACGATCCGTGCAAGTCATTCATCGGGTTCAACGCATCGGCGGGAACACAAATAATGTATTTGCAAAAGGATTGTATGAATGAAAACGGAGTTCTACACGAATTGATGCACGCGCTCGGATTTCGTCACGAACACACCAGATATGATCGGGATAACCATGTCACTATCCATAAAGATAATATCAAAAAGGAATATTATAAAAGGAATTTCGAGAAGCAAAGGTCTTTGCTAAGTGTCTATATCGGCACAATGTACGATTTCGCTAGCGTTATGCATTATCCAGCTTTTAGCACGTTTGCGATCAATCAATCTAAGCCCATGATTACATCATTACAAAACCAAGTGATAAAAGCGCATGGCTTAAGCGTTTTGGATATCAAAAAACTTAATCTATTCTACGAATGCGAAATGCCCCGAAATCAAAGTAATGGTCCAGGGTCGTATCCTTTAAAGCGTAGGGCGGGATAGGGTTCCTTGCGAGAGGTGACAAAGATGACAGAAAATGGGGGGGGGCAACCAAGGACCGCTTTTAATGAAACCCAAATCAGAACGCCAAGTGGAGCTGAATTGCAATAACGTTATCTTGATTAGGGTGTTTTTCAGCTGCCATTGGTAAAGTTTTGAATGAAACGCAGCGACCAAAGGTGGACACTTTATTGGGTGCGTGCTCCATTTTCACTGTTAATATTTGAATTGTACAGCTATCTATACAGTATCCGAATATAGTTTGACATATTCAGATAGTTGTCCTTACTCGTGGACGAGCGAGGAAAGTTTGCCTCATATCTGCTACATAAGCTTTCTGAATGTTCTGCCTGAAAATTTTGAAAGCGCTAGGCACGGATGTCACCTGTTGAACAAAGATGCGACGCCGCCTATCTTCCACAATGAATCAGAATATCTTTCGTACAGCAATTGGTGGTGCGTGATAGTTTTTTTAAGTATAAGGGAGCTGGTCCACGATGATATTTGTTTTCTTAGCCTCATACAGTGTCATTACATACAGTTTATTCCTGTTTTTTCAGGAATAATCTCTACCCGAATACGATAGCATGCGATAAATCCACGTGGCTCGGCATCGAGTATCAAAAAGACAAACGTGCATTTTATTGGCTTGACTCGTCGAAAATAACATTTTCAATGTTCAAGCATGGAGAAGTCGCTGAAAGCGGGAAAAATGTCATCCACTATGGCTCTGGATCAAACTGGCACTTAAAAGGACGAGATGCAGAGGCCGACAGAACAGTATGCCAACTTCGAATAAAACGTGAGAATCTGAGAGTGCGGTTGAAACTTTTGACGACCATGTTGGTGTTTTTTTCATTTCAGAAAAACAATCATCACCGATATTTTATCCTCGAAGTTTGCATAGTATTTCAAAAAGACCCTTTTTCTCAATCTAAACTTCCATCTTTTTGCGCAGGTCAGTTGTGCCCAAATACTACGAATTGGTATTACGATTTCGCATCGAACTTTTGTTACTATTTCGATTGGAGGTCGTTGAGCTGGAAATCGGCTGATCGTTTTTGCAAGGCAGAAGTCGGCGGTACATTGCCATATTTTTCAAATCGGGATGCTTACCATTCCTTTAAAAGGCTTTTGTATGAAAAAAGGGATTTATATTAAGATGAAAATTTGCAAGCAAATGTCAACGAATTTTCGCTCAATTTAGAAAAACGCTGCACATTGGATGCTCAGATAGAATGTGGCTGGGATATTTCGGAAGATACGAAGTGTTTCGAACGGTATCAGGCGAAATCTTGAATTGGCATTCAGTTTCTGATTGGCACGGCAATTACCCGGAACTGCATTGGAAAGAAAGTTTCGTCAACTTTCATTGGTTTGGTGCAAACCGTTGGAAAAATGATTACAATCCTCGTGCGCTCTACAAGTTTCTTTGCCAATGCAAACCAGGTGTGAACAGTGACAAAAATATTTTTATTGTAAAATGTATATACAAATTTTTCAGGTGAATGTAACATTGAAACGAAAGCAAATTGAATCAATCATAAACAAGAAAAGAAAAAAACATAAAAGTGATAGTGTTGTTATTGTGCATGAAATTCAGTGACAAGAAAAATAAATAAAAAGCACCCGAACAAAGATGGTTGATATATCACTAGAATTGATATATCAGTTGCAGTAACCGATGTAGCAACTAAGTCACTGATTGAATTGATATTTTCCCCATTAGGGGATGGGCCGATCCTGAAAGTACTGCAATACCAGGCCGACCCGCGGCGAGGGAAGGGCAAGCCCTTACACCTCGCCACTAATCTCAATGTGACCACGTGGGTCACGTATCAGAGATTAAGCTGATAAGAACAGATACTACACTTTGATCTTAGCCGAAGCCTAGAAGTGATATTCAATCCAAATATCCATCGACAGTAATAGATAGTTGAAACATTAAAACGACGGGACACAGATTGAGTTAGACAAAGTCAATAATCTGATGCTTGACTCATACAATTTCTCACTGGTTAATGGCGGTTGAACACGCCTCAGTCTAATTTTATTGGATAATCGCATGATAGTGTCGGGAATTTCAACGCAGCGAGCAGAAAATTTTGTTTTTAGAATAGAGAAGAACCAAGCATTGTTAGCAAAGAGTCGCTATATGCCACTGCTTTTGTTTGCTCTCCTTTTATTTTTTTCTCTACGCATGGAAAAGAACATTCATGATTTTTTTTATTGAGCAGTTCGAATCTGCATTTGTTCCATGAACACAAAGAGGTGAATTGAAAATTTCGATTTTGCTTGAAAAAACGAACTAACACGAGAAAAATCGCTTCAAATTGAAATTTACTACACGAAATGCTAAATTACACTTACCAAAAGTAATTCATGCTATTGAATGATATATTCAAAAACCTTTCTTGTAGATGACTGACAAACTTCAAAAATAATAGTTCAAAAAACGATTGAACCGAATCGTCTTCATAAGTAAACATTTCTGTTTGCTGATCAATCTTTTTCGGAGATAACATCCATTTGTTTCTGTGATAGCTCAACAGACACAGTACAGGCTGTATTTTCAAAGAAATCCGCCGACAAATTAATCCTCAATCAACCCATCTTATCTATAAGTTAACTTGACGTCCAGTTAACTAACTAGCTAACAACTGAAATTCGTCTCCATAATCCTCGTCCAAATCGAAAAGATTATCAATTTCACTTCGAATTGCTTGTTTTTATACCAGGCGTGTGTTTAATAATATTTGAGCGACATTGTGTACTGTTATTTGAATGCACATGATTTACGGCAGCAGACTGTTTCCATGTAAGAGTAGGGCAAACCTATGCATGTGACTGTAAAAAGATTTGCCTTCGATAAAGCCATCTGAGCATTGCCAAATGCATCAATTGATGAATATATTCATTATTTTATGGCCAAATAAATAGATTGGAATTTGCAATGGAATTTTTGAATTCTATCACAGCTCTAAGAAATCATATTTCCGAAATCGGAATTGTTCAATTTTGTATTAGTTTCGGTCTGATTTTCAATTTAAAAATTTGTGAATGCGGTTCCCCTTGTCAAATTGAAAGTAATGGGAAGGATTGAGAGCCCTTATGGCGTTGTAAAGATCGTCAATGTAGAAAGTGATATTCCGTGCGAAGTGGCTCAATGTTCGAAAAGTACCAAATTCGTTTAGATAAGATCGTCGAGGTTTTGATTTGCTGGATTCAAAAGTATCCAACCAATGTCATTCGTCGGGAAGTCGGTATATGCAACAATACGATTGCTTCGTTGACCAACGATTTTCGCGAACTGATCGGTGTTTGGATTGAAGAAAGCGGCAAGAAAATTGGAGGAGAAGGCCATGTCGTCGAAGTCGATGAATCGGCTTTCGGAAAGCGAAAATATAATCGCGGCAGGATCAGAAAGACCCAGTGGGTGGTGGGTGGTATTGATAGGTCCACTAGAGAATGCTTCTTCGTAAAAGTACAAAAACGTGATGCACAAACCCTGAGGCAAGTATTATTAGAATACATCAAGGAGGGAACAAGCATAATGACTGACTGTTGGAAAGGATACAAACTGTCAGATCTGCCATTTCAAGAGCATAACACCATTAATCACAGCAAAAATGTTGTCAATCCAGCCGATCGGAACATCCATACACAGAATATAGAATGCCAATGGTCGGTCGCCAAACATGATCTTAGACATAGAATCGGTAGGATGAATCCAGGTTGTTTCGAAGCTTATTTGATTGAGTGGATGTGGCGTTTGAGATGCAAAAGTCCTGAAGAATTATTTACTGACTTTAAAAATGCTCATGCAACGTTTTACATGCAAGTTCCATAATATGTATGGATTAGTATGTGTTATTTGACAGAATGTGATAAAGTTGACTGCGAAACAGACTTGAGACTATCACTCAGTGAAGTACATTCGTTTAAAAATAACTCGCAGTAAAAGCAAAATTTTCATTTTCATTCATTCTCATGCAAAATTTTTCTGGGTCGTCTCGGGCTCGGCGAGCTCACCTAGGCTCATCGGCGAGCGCGCCTCCTGCTGAGAGCAATTATTTGGTCGCGTAGTCGCGTTGCCCCGCCTGGAATGAGTTTGAGCCATAGATTGTTTAAGTATATTTTTGCGAAGAATTTGATAGCCAGCCAGCTAGCAGTCTTACATGCTGTTCGGACTGGAAGCTGACCAGGACATCCGTGTTTGTCATTCCTCAGGCCTGATGCTGGAAGAATAGGTCGTCTCGATGGAGGAATAAGTCATGTAATTTTGCTGCGATCGGATCTGTCTTCATTGTGTCGCCCCATTGCAATGTTTTCTTGCTGCTAAACCAACATGTTCGTGAGTTACCTTTGATGCTGATGGATGCGGTATCCACAGACGATGGGTTCCATCACCACCTGATGTACAATTTTTCCATACCCATACAGGAACTGGGGCGGCATTGGGATTATGCTGTTCTTCATTTATTCTCCTTTCAATTGAGCAGCGTAGGCGATTCCGGTTCAACAGCGCCACCGCGTTCAACAGCGCCACCGTGAGTCAACAGCGCCACTGTGTATTAAGGTCATACCCTAATTTAACAATCGATCAGTAGGTACAAGCAAATCTATG
>JAQGBA010002142.1:0-10157 GCA_034698125.1 Prionchulus punctatus | reverse complement strand
AAGGCCAACTGCGTTTTACCAATGCCGCCTAATCCAGTAACAGTTGCACTTCTTTCGATGATAACGATCTTTTTTGCATCCTCGTCACTTTTCGTTGAACTTCTTTGCAGAAGATTGTGAATTTCGACTAACTGTGTTTCTCTGCCGACAAAATGTGCAGTTGGGTCACGAACATCGAAATAAAATTTTTTATTTTTTTCTTTGGCTGATGGGCTACAATCTGGAAAAATAGGGTAGTCACGAACTTCTTGGAATTTCGCTATAAGCCTGTGGAAATTACTTTTCCTGCAATGTAAACTTCTTTCTTCTTCAGTCATTAACAAATGATCATATTTTCCGCTTGATTTTAACTTTGATTGCAGCAACTCATAAAAAACCATGTTGTCTGCTTTGATGCAAATTTTCTGTAACTTTTTGAAGACATCTTCTGTTCGCCTTTTAAGTGCCGCAAAAATCAACTGCAAATGAAACTAATCAGCAATGAACCAATTTTAAAATAGCAACACACTTACAATAAATTTGTTAATCGTTGTTGACGTTAATTCAATCATCTCGCATTCCGCTTGAACTAAACATTCACCAGCTTGAAGTTCGTAAAAAAGAATATTCCCTTCAACTGTCGTTGGTCTGAACTCTTTCACTATTTCATCCAAAACATTTTGAAGTTCGGGATTCATTTTAGATCTTAAAAACACCAAAGGAGTTGAAAAGTTAGTGAAATTGTTCAAATTTTGCTTTCGTAAGCCGAAAAATGGTTCATTAGTCAACATTTTTCCATTGTTGACTTTTTCTGGCTGATAAAAAACATAAAGTCAGTTCATGGAATTGTATCAACCTGAACACAACACGCAATGTATTCTACCTGCAAATTTTTTAGTCCTCATTTTTGTTGATTCGATCTCGTCATATTCGTCATCAACTAAATATCCACCAGCTTGAAGTTTACATAAAAGAATATTCGGATCAACTTTCGAAGTATTGAACTCTATCATTATTTCATTTCTGGCTGATAAAAAACATAAAGTCAGTTGACGGAATTGTATCAACCTGAACCAACACACAATGTATTCTACCTGCGCTTCTCATAATATGAATAAGGATGAAAATTTTCCTGTTTACCTCATGGAAAATGATGTCCCATTGAGCGAGCCACATCAAAAGACGATTCAACCAATTATTTGTTTTTGCAGAGACGAACATGAACATGAAGCGAGCAAGTGCGACCACGTTGCCTTCATCTAAATAAAACTGTTTGAACATTCTTCAAAAGAAGTAGGAGAAAGTCAAACGCATTGAGTAGTTGCCCGGTTTGAATTGATTGTCGACTTTTATTACTCATGATATTTATTATTACTCATACTCATTTGTTCATTTTGGTAGTTCAATAATAGAAAATAAACGAATCCATGATCTGATTGCTTTGAGAAGGTATTGCTTGTTGTCTATTTTAGATAATATAGTAATATGTAAAACTCAGTAAGATAGTCGGTCGTTTTTCATTTACTATTCCTGAGAAATCTTTTCCATACCTTCCAAGCTTTAGTTCATCGTCCAAGCTACATCGAGTGGTTGGACACTCGCATCTAGATAGATTTGGGTCGAAGAACGAATGAAGCTCTTGATTTTGTTTATACGTTATTGCTCATGAATGCCTCATGCCAATTATAGTGTGAGCGACATATCAGCGACTAATATGGAGAACCTCGATTGCGGGTTATGTTTGCTGAAAGATAGCTGATATTTGTTGTTGAGTTGCTCTCAAAATATTTGTAATCAACAGCGCCATTTTCTATTTTCGACAAAATATCATCTGAAATGTTTCCATTAAATTAGTTTTTTGTTCATATTTTAAAATAAAATGGGTGTACGGAAAAGACGCGTGATTCCTGGCAGTTTCAGCCGCTGATAATGATATGACAATCAGAGATCCCGTGTATTGTATATGGTCTGGCTAAATCTGGAATGACGTGGTTGTAACAGATTCTTCATTAAATCCTCATTAAAGGCGACGAATCATTCGACGCCATCTACAAGATCGCATGATATTTTCAATATCCGTTATTCGCAATTCAATTTAATTTCAACGCCAAACAAGTTTGCTATCTGAGAATTTTCAAAAGCAATTTCGCATACGAGGACATACCAAAGTAATGTGTTACATTAAACTACAGTTGTCCAACGACGATTGTTGTTTTCAACTATAGTTGACCTCTCTAACTAAACTTCTGTTTTTTTTTAAATGATGGAAAGAGTCAAATAGCCGTCGATGATCTAATGGAACAAGATTCGGATTCAACCGTTAAAGCGTCAAATTGAGATACATGTTATTTTTTGCCTTCATTGTTACTTCATTTGCTCCGTATAGTTGGCGATTTTTTATTATTGTTAATTCCGTTTTAATTAATTAATTAATTAATCTTATTTCGTCGATACCAAGGCAAAAGGTTCTAAATCCAATTTTTGTGAAAAGGAAGTTATCACTGTTTTCATACTCCCACCAGTCTATATTTTGACATGGCAGAAGGTTCTAACTCAAGACAACAACCTAATGGTGTTTTTTTCGGGTCACATATCCAGTCACATATCTAAATCCACCTATTAATTTAAACTTCAAATGCGTTTTTCTCGAAAATAGAGAAAGTGGATTTAGAACCTGTAACGACTGCTACACTCGTTACTATAGTCGATTGAATCTGATTAGGGTTTATGGTACCACGATTAGGTCTCGGGTTACTGTAGCCGACGATGAGTTAATATACTTTATTAAACCACAAGAACAACACAAGGGTGATAAACACAACTTCTACTAAGTCTGACAGAGAATCCGAATCTCGGTCTTAACATACATGTATTTATGGGATTCTCTTCCCATACGGCCTGGTAACATCCTTTGTTTCTATTCGCGACATTTAGAATCAAAGGCGCCGATATGTGATCGCGTCCTCGACTGACGTCAATTTGGCTTTCTGTTTGTGGAGACGTGACATTTACTGAATGTCATGTCGCAACCAACCAATTCGTATCTGTATATAGTGCTTCAATTATGTTTGTTATACTGTAGGTGTACGGTGGTATTTACATTTGTTACAAACCTTTTGCCTTGGTACTGACAATTTCTAATTATAAAATGGAATAAAATGTAACAAAAAAAAATGAGTGAATAGTTATAGTGATAGTTTTGCAACTACTGCCAGGTCGCGCGACTTTTTATTAACTAATTCGCACTGCGGACATGGATGATGCTCATGGCACTTGAAATCACCAAGTTATCCTTGATTGACTTTTCACCAACTTCTTTGATTCTGTCACAATTCGTAAACCTTAGCATGACCAGATAAATCCATGAAATAAATAATTTCCTATCGGCAAACTGACTATGTTGGCTATTAAAAAAGGAGAATCCATATTTCCTTGAAAACTTATCACAGTTTGTTCCATTTTACAAGAACTTATTTTACTTTGTTTCAATCGTTACAGCTGCTTATTGGCTGCTTTGTACTTTGTACTGCATTTTATTATTAGGTGATGGAAAAGGAACATTAATTGAAGAAGATTTTCGCACCAAACGTGGAAAGACATCTTGTTGAATTGATGCCCGTGCCGCCAGAATGTTGGTCAACATTAAAACGTCCGATGAAAAAAAAGTTTTAAAGTCGTCATTGATATGGGAACTGCTTATAAGTATTTACTCAGCAACAATGTCAACGACATGAATGAATAATTAGCTGGTTTGGCAACGTACAAGGGGGCAAAAGTGATTGAAAACACAAACAGAAATACGAAGTTGAATTTTGTCGATGGTAACTAGCTCAATGGCAAAATTGCAAAACCCCATCAGTCTTATTGGAACTTATAACTACCGACGAGTTCTTTCTCTTATATGTCGTTAGTTTTCCAGTGAGTCTCTGGAGCGCATTTACTGTAAATGTATTTAAATTCGTTCAATTTATATATTATTACATTTGTTTCATATTATATTTTTTCCGAAAAAGGCCGTGCATCAATCACCACTCGACTCTTTTACGAACCAACTCGTCAACGATTGCCAATGGTAGAAGCTTCCCCCAAGGGCGTACCCTAGAGCAAGTTGCACTTAACTTTCATGAAACAAATCTTTCCTTTCATCTAACAAAAAACAAATCAATGAAACAAATCTTTCCTTTCATCTAACAAAAATATAGGTTAATTTGAAAAACAATGTTATGAAATGTTTATGGTAGAAATTTTTCTTTCTGAAATTGTTTCGTTTTTATACAAAAAGGTAGTCGAAATTACTGTATTACCTTAATAGTTAGACGCCCCTCGAAAGTTAGACACCCTCGAAAGTTGACCCACTTTTAATCTAGGAACTATTTAATCGTGATAACACCTTTAGCAGACAATGCGCCGAGCAGCATTTACACAGTACGACCTACAGTATTTCCTCGAAAGTTAGACCAGGTCTATCTTTTTTCAACCTCAATAAAAGGGGTTTAACTTTCAAGGGGTCTATCTTTCTTTCAACTTTATTAAAAGGGGTCAACTTTCGAGGGGTCTAACTTTCAACGGGGTCTAAAACTTTACTTATTAAATTTAGTGCTTTATTCCAGATAATCTGGTTAAACCTTGAGAACATGAAATCAACATAGTTGAGAATACGAAACATAGTTGAGAATACGAAACATAGTTGAGAATATCAACATAGTCCAGCATATGAAATCAACTTAGATTTCAACGAATACACTTTGATTTTCGTCGATGCAGATGTAGACGCGACTGAACTTGACATTTCTTAACGAACAAATTCAATAATAACTGTAACGCAAATAAAGGTGCTAAAAGGTTTTACAGAACAGGGGAAGTTGTAATTGCATTCGATATGGGAGCTCCGAGCATGTTCCATGTTTCACCTGAATTGTACTACAAAATGGCGAATGTTTTTGTCACTTTTTATCCATTCTATGATGATGAAAATCCCACGGTTCCAAAAAACTTATGCATGCAATCAGAAAACAGCGAGGTGCATTTTTCAAATGGTTCTTTGTTGGATTCAACTACGAAGCAAACTGTAGAAATCACATGGTCGGGCCACTTGCAACGTTCTATACAGTTTCAACTTACACCCATTCCTAAAATAAAATTTTTATCTGAAATGAAGCAAATCCTAGTAAATCCTGTAATATGTACTTGATATACTTTCGAATTTTTTCATAATTTTTACTGATGATTGAATTTTATGTGTATTTTCAGTGAAGTTAAATGCGACACGCAACATCCTTTAAATAGTTGCAGTCTAGGCGAGCAGCCCAGATCGTTGCTAATACGTTTTCTTCAGCGGATGTCTACAATTTATTCAATGATTCCTATAATAGTAAATAATGTGATTTGAACATTCTCCAAACACAACTACAGTATGTGCCCTATCACCCTCCAAAAGTTTTGTTTTGCAAAAAACATGACTTAATGGCTCCTTGGAGCTTTGTCTTTTGTTATCATATACTTTGATAGAAAAGGGACTTTAATTCAGACGAGATTTGAAGAAGCTTTTCATGTAAAACGAGAAATATCTTCTCATCGAATTGATGCTCATGTCGGGAGAATGTTAGTCGACATTAAAACCGCCGAGCAGAGAAACGCCATTGATACATGAAGTTCCATTACTTATTACTCTGTAAGGATGTAGGAGGTAAATGGTGAACAATTAACTGCCCAGACTACCTACGAGGGAATGGAAGTGATTGAAAACACAAGTAGGATGATGAAATTCGATTCTATTTATGGTAGTTGGGCATGCTGGCATATGGGTGATGGACGAGATTATTTACTTTGTCTTTTAAAAGAGACACCTACTGTATGTTTACCAAAGATGAAACTGCATCCTCGAGTCGAAATTTTTGGCATGGTTATTGAGTGGCATGTGCAACATGGGTGAAGTGGTTTCCAGCAACACACAGTAATTATCATTTTTGATGTACCTGAACTCAGACAAGAAGTGAGAAACGACATAAACTGTACTTGAACAATGAAATTTTGCAATACTTTTCAAGCATTTGATCGCATTTTATGGTTTCAAACAGCCAAGAATGAAACAATAAATGATCCAAAAACATTTTCTTTGCAGGTATCAACCGGAACGCATGACTGTGATCCTTTTGAATCAGTGTGTGAGGAGAGGTAATTAGCAAGCTAAATGATTTTTATTCGACGTTGAAGATATCACGGGCTGATTAGCTTTTACTTAGCTTTAATTGTTAGCTGTTACTATAATGAGAACTATAATTAACACAGCAATGACCAATGTAATTTAGGTCACGATATTTAATATCACAATCAAGCTGCCACTTTAGGGTCAGCTACAACAAATTATGTACCAGTCACAAGGGCTTCTATATGAATGTCTTGAGCGGCGGCAAATCACCAACAGTTGGATCCTTTGGATGTCGGAGTGGAGTTTGATGCATGGTAATTTGGTGGGCAATATCGGGATTTCCAAATATAATTCGAATAATAAAAAACAGACGATTTTGAATTAATGGATGCTTCGTTGGATCACTGGGATTTATAAGAAAACTGACAATGAGAAGAAAACAACGTTGTCACAAGACTTTCCAACGAAGAACCACCTGGTCCGAGCAATTTACCAGTTTAGGTCGATGTCGCTACTAGTCGATCATGTGATTCACGTGTTCGTATGAGTAGCATCGAACCTTTGAGCAGCCAACAGGACAGACTGCTTGAGCTGTCTCCTAGTGACAATAGTGGTCGGTGACTTCTCCACCGCCCACATATGCTACCACGAGCTGTGAGTCAGTGACACAGAACCCATAGGGATAGTGCACTATGAACTAGCGAACCGTAAAGAACTATCGTCCAATATAGTTTACATAATATAGTTCACTATAGTCAACAAGGGATGTACATCAGTTACGCCCTCCGAGATCAGCAACAAGGCTCTAAGCTCACCATGTAAAACATCCAAGAGTAACCTCCCTATGGTACTTGTTCACAACAATTAAGTACAAATGTCACAATGTAGGAGGACGCTTGGTTGTCCCCTTGAATACCGTGACGAGTTCCTTGGAATGGTCCGGATTCGGCTTGTGATTGAGGCAGCCAATATCGGAGTTCCGGATTCTACATTTGGCAGTTTGGTTTGTATAGTTGACTCCCAGCAACTCACCTGGCTGAAAATAAATGTCCGCATTCCGTAATGCTGAACCCTGAACATATTAGTAGGAGAGGAACACGATTTGGCGTGCACACACCCCCGAACGTCACACAGCATCCATAAATGTGACCACGTCCAAGAGGTAGTATGAACCCATTGGGTTCAAACCTTGGTACGAGTACAGTGAAGGCACGATGCAATGAAATTTTAGCATCGGCCGCAAAAGAAAAACAACATCGAACCTCATACAATTGATGGATCGACCGAAAACAAAACAAGAAAAATAAAACACACGTTGATCATTTATATACATTTCTAAAACCAACTCACAGAAATAAAAATGCATAAAATTCTACACTCACAGAGAAAGATCAACAATTCCAACAAATAACCAAAAGCAAAACGAAACAACAACACAGGTTACCCATGACACCAAACAATACTGGGCGAGTCGGGGATCAATTGGAGGTTTGTAAAATTTAAATCCTGAGGAAAGTAATTGCTTACATAGTATGAAAGACGCCACTTTGAAGTTGCAAAAAAAGACAAACTTCTACATACACCCCCCCCCCCCCCCCAGGAGATATACTATGCCAATAGTCCATCCTAAGACGGCTCAAGGGCCTATGCATAACTCTAGTCTCCCCTGACTATGCGGCACTACCAATGCTAGCTGAATGAATTTACAGCTATCAGAATCCTGTTGCGATCCATCTTGCCTTGATCATATCCATCTTGTTTTGGTCGTACATTACTTGCAAGTACGTTATGAATAAACAAAGTCATTGTAAATAAAAAAATAAAAATTGCCACACATCAATTAATTTTTGACCTAAGAGTCTTCGTGAATGAGTGAATCGTCAGAGATTTCATTTAGCAAAAAAATCCGCTCAAGGGTGGATTTGAACCACCAACCTTTCGGTTAACAGCCGAACGCGCTAACCGATTGCGCCACTCGAGCGATGAACAAATGGCAGTTTGAAAATTTGTTGCTGAACCAATGAAGCAATTTCTTACAGGCCATGCAAACAACAAAGTCGCCTTTGGATGATGCGTCACAATACTTTGCAGCTCATTCATCGCTTACTGAGATTTCGACAAGCCCAATCGAGCGCTGTCAATGGAAGACGAACCAAAGTTGGACGTCGACCCCAAGTCGCCCATGCCGGGAGTCTTTATTATTGTCAGCGCCGAGTCGCAGACTGACGTCAAGTCGCCGTGTTTAGCTGGTATAGAGGTAATAAGGAAAGAAGACGAATCATTGTTAATAGAAGTTATGTCTAGTGTTCAAATTGAAGAGGCCGATGCTACTTCGGTTACCGGAGCAGGTGTGACTGGTGCTAACACTGACATGGACCTGTGGTACCGCCGACCCAGCCGATTAGCAGCATGTAGTAGACACAGCTCTGTCGTTGATGAAGAGCAGCAAATCCGACACGATGCTGCCGGTGAATTTGTTAACTGGCATCGACATGAAAAAGGTAGGTGAGTGTTTGTGCTGCAGAATCCTAGCCCTACCATGACGGTTGATGCAGTGGCTGGCGGGTCCGTTGCAGATTCGTTGGACAGCTGCGTGGTTGAGCAGATGGAATTCATACTGGAGCACAAACAATATCCAGATTTGGACACTTGGTGGTATAGATGTAACCCGATCAGCAATCACGACCTATGGTCAGAGGCGCAAGCCTGGGTTTGTGAAGGTCGTCTTTGGGAAGCTTGCATGGCAGCGGATAAAGTATCCGTTGGACCAAATTCATCAAATTATGTAGACAGATCCAGAAGCTGGTGGGCAATGATCGGCGCGATGCTAAAGTGTTGTGGCTATACATGGTCGAAGACTTACTGGCTGCGGGGCAAGCAAGGTGACATCAGACGAACTAGACGATCGCTGGGACAAGGTCCACGATCAGCTTACTAAACAAGAGTGGGATTTTTCGTAGCCGGACTGCCCAATTTGTATGATGGATTATCGCGCTAACTGATTGCGCCACTCAAGCACAGCATTTCTTTCCGAAAGTGTCGCTTTTCAAAATATTTCTTTTACAGCTGACGAGGTGCTGAACAATATTTTTCAGGAATGATAAAGTATAAAATGTCAACACATGTTGATTTATCCTGGTTGTTCTACTGACTGTGTGACGCGATTCATATTGATCCTGCAAGAAGTCAATTCTGGTCAAATATCCAAACGGTACCACCTGAATAAATCTCCTTACAGTAAATTACTAAGCTTAGTGATGGTCCAAATGATCCAATTGCCCTCATATTGAGCATTTCCTTTCTGTACATTGAAGTATGTCACAGTTTTAAAATGTATAGGCAATGAACAAATAATTTGCTCTGAGAAATTGAGAAATTTCGTAAAATGTTGATACTTGAACTGAAAGTGATAAATTATTTAAATTGCACCTGCACCATTTTTTAAGTTGCTACAAATACACAGTCTGAAGTTATCTAAATTATGCACATTTTTATTGCAAATTTACGAAAGCTCCATATTTCGAACTTCAGAAGGAGTTTTTTGTTGATATTTAGATGCTGATCTATCTATCCCGTCCACTAGTCTTCCTGAACCAATGATGCAGAATGCATAGAAACAAGAGGGCTACTATTTGAGAATCGTTACAAATACTTAATAAGACTCACATTGTCGCAGCTTGTGCCACATAATACAGCAATACAAATATACATTCAGCACAAATGTAATTGACAGTGAAATTGATACATGATGAGCAGTTATACAGTAGCAATGTCACTGTGAATTACTTTTGTGCTGAATCTATGTTATGGAAGCCTTTGCCTTTGTCGAAGTCTCAGTAAGCAATGGATGCGTTGCAAAGTATTGTGACGCGTCATCCAAAGGCGACTTTGTTGTTGTTTGCATGGCCTGTAAGAAATTGCTTCATTTGTTCAGCAACAAATTTTCAAACTGTCATTTGTTCATCGCTCGAGTGGCGCAATCGGTTAGCGCGTTCGGCTGTTAACCGAAAGGTTGGTGGTTCAAATCCAC
>JAQGBA010002141.1:0-10163 GCA_034698125.1 Prionchulus punctatus | reverse complement strand
GGGGGGGGGGGCGGTCGCCCCCCCCGCCCCCCCCCTCCGGCCGGGCCTGCCTGGTATCAATAATAAATATTAGCTGCCTTTGGTTACGGAGATCTGAACTATAGACTCCCAGCCATCCTGCTGCAAGTCTTCGAATCTTGCGATCTATCCAAAAATACCAACTGTACAGCAATTCCAACAAATTTTTGCCTATGTCAACTAGACTTATGTGTAGAAGCTTGCGTTGATTATGTCGCAAAATCTAATGGAACCGATAGTCAAAATTGTTCTTGCGGCCAGCAGTCTTTGGAGCATACAATTACCTCAGCGTCAAGATTGACCAAAGTAAAACAGTAGAACTTATTGATCTTTGAACATGTTTCGAACAAACAAACCGATTTGCAGTTGAGAAAGATGAGTAGGTTACGGGCACATCGTTTGAACTTACAGAGAACAAAGTTCCACGTTTAGCGGCTTGTCATCGTGAAATGTACACCGCTAGTCTATTTTGTATTTCGTCCTTCAACAATCTTCTGCGTAAACTGTAAGCTATTCCATTATGTAACATGCTGATGAAACTGAGGTGCTACTTTTGTAGGCGGGAAGCTGCTTCAGCTTCATCATCAGTACATTACAATACTTCAGTACATCAGTAACGTCATGGGCAATATATGGAAATTGCATTCCGTACAGTAATTCAAATTATTGTATTGCTCGCATTGATGTTGGCTTCGCTGTGCTGCGTTACTTACACATGAACCGGACGAATTCAAATGATGATTCATCGGCAAGGTTTGAAAATATTCTACATCTAGTGAATATTAAAATTTTATTTCACGAAATTTTCTGTTGGAGTTGATCGATCGATTTTTCACTTTTCGAACTTGCATAATAAAATGAACCCAGTTTCGGTGGCTCATGATGAATTTAACTGAAAAAAGCATGCACAAATTTGTAATTGATTTATGTGAAACTTCCAAATCGACATTGTCGTTTGTCTAAACTTTAAAAAACAGTAACTGCAAAAAATATTCTTCAGTAAATCACGTCGATGCCAAACGATGTACCACTGTGCAAGTTTGTCGAAAAGAAAGACGGGCGTATTTTACTCTTACTGAAATGAAATTCGCCATTTTTTCCATTGCTTTGCTGAACGTTTTGACTGTATTAAATGGACAAGAATGTGACATTAATAAGGCAAATGCGTTTTTCGATTGCGTCTCGAAAAAAGTAGAAGACGACAAGCCTAAGTGGACCCCGGCTTTGATCAAAGAAGAACACGACGCCATCGACCAATGCTTCATCAGGTCTTTCAAATGTTAACAAAATATGTTCTAAACATTTCTAAAAAAACTAAAATAGCATATGAAAATGAATCACTGATTCCTTACGATGTTAAGATACATTTTCAGCAACAAATGCGACAAGCCGGATTATGAGAGGGACTTTCTCAACGACTTTCAGCCGGATTTGCAAACAATTGCACGCAAGTTCAACGCTGATTGGAAGAACACTCCAGCGGAAGTTCTCAAGTGTTATTCCGAAGATTTGAAGGACGACATAAGAGATAAATTGAACGAATGTCTCACGCATCAAAAAGTAGTCACGCTTAACGAACTGCCTCAGGGCATCTTGAAAAAAGTTCCAATGATAGTTGGCGGTTCTGAAAATGTTGAAGGAAAGAAATTCACGTAATTATTTTTAATTAATATATGATTGAAAATCTGCAACATCCAAGTTCACTTTAGAATCAAAATTTTAACGGCAAAATACAATGTAGCAAGATCATTACGCATTTGCCAAGAGTCGAAAGCTGCTGGAGCAAATTCCGCAGCGGCTCTTACGTGTTACCAAGGAATACGAAAGAAGTATCAGTTCGATAAGATGTGCACTGATAAGCAGGCATGTCAAAAAGACACGTAAGTAATATAACCTAGTCGTCAATTATCTTCAGCGTGCAATAAGGATTCATTAATTCTATGCAACTTCCCAACTTGTTGAAAAATTTTCGTATTTTAAGATTGGATGCTCTTTGCACAAAACGTGGTGAAGATATTGCTGCTGCATGGTGCAAGTGCAATGAAGAAAAACGAGATGAAATCCTCACCAAAATCGACAACCAACTGAAAAAAGTGCCCGGCCTCGATATCGACATGTTAGCCGAGACCATGTTCGAAGGTTATAACGTAACTAAAATAATGGATAAAGCCAAAAAATGTTACGAAAAGACAAAACAAACGCCACCGGCCAGTTTGGTTTTGCTAGGCACAATGTCTCAAGCCAAGCTAACGGCGGCGAAGATCATAGTCACTCCTGATACTTTCAACGCCATGAAGGATTTCGTGAACGCGCAATTCGATCGAGAAGAATGTCACGTTTGCAAATAATAAATTAACATTTTCATTGTTAGCTAGCAATAATAATATCCAGACATTTGCTACTTTATTCCAAAGTTAAAACATTAAAAGTATTTTTTTGTTCAGTTTTTAGTTTAGTTGTTTCATTTTACTAGATCGAATTCGAAAATTAGATAATTCATCGTGTTTTATATTCAGCTGCAGAACGGAATATTTTTTTACAGTTGCTGTTTTTTTAAAGTTTTAAATAATCCACAATGTGTAGTTTCAGATTAAACAATTACAAAATTGTGCATGCTTTTTACAGTTCAATTCTTCATGAGCCACCAAAAACTGGATTCATTTTATTATGCACGTTCGAAAAGTGAAAAGTCGATCGATCAAATCCGACAAAATATGTTGAATATTATCATTTTAATATTCACTCGATTTAAAAATATTTTCAAACTCAGCCAATGAGTCATCATTTGAATTCAAACGATTAATCTTGGTATAAGAATAGTAGAAAAGCGAAGCTAACATCAACGCGAGCAATACGATAATTTGAATTACTGTGTGGAAAGCTATTTCCATATAGTTGCCTATGACGTTGCTGATGTCGCTGAAAAAACTTCCCACCTACAAAAAACGGCACTTCAGTGTGGTCAGCAGGTTACATAATGCTATGGCTTACAGTGTATGCAGGCGTTTGTTGAAGTATAAAATACAACATTGACTTGTGATATACGATTACAGATGACAAGCCGCTAAATATATTTTGAACTAAATATATAGTTCGGTGTAAATTCAAAAGACCAGCCTGTTACTTACTCATCTGTGAACGTTCTCAACTAAAAAACGGTTTATACAAAACTGGTTCAAGATCAGTAGGTTCTATAGGTTTTACTTTGGACAAAGTTGGGGTGGAGGTAAAAATATGTTCCAAACACTGCTGACCGCAAGAACAATTTTGACTGTCAGTTGCATTCGAGTTTGCGATCGAATCAACGCAAGCTTCTGCACATAAATCAACTGGTTATAAACAAAAGTAGTTAGAATTTTAGTGCAGTGGTTACTTTTGGATAAGTCGCAAAAGTCAAAGACTTGTGGCAAAATAGGTGGGAGGGGGTAATTCGGATCGCCGCAACCGCATGCAACTAAAACTTGATGTTGATAGCAACTTTTCGTGCATCCCTTAACATAATCTGAGATTTAGCTATCCACTTTATTATGCTTGTTTTCAAAGTACTAAAGTCGAATATTCCCCATCGTAAAAGTAATTATCTGGCTGTTTTTCTGCGACGCAATCTCCGTAAGGTTGTTTCAGTCGACTCACACGTTGCTAAAAATCAGTTCAGTAGTTTCTTACAGGTCGACAAAAGATCATCAAAATGCTGTACATAATCAACGGCTATATCAATTATGTAGCTGGGGGGCAGACTGAATGATGCTAATTCTGGAAATATAGTTGCATTGCTGTACGTTATGATAACGCTCAGACCGGCAGTCTCTGTTGTAGGCAAGTAGTCATTTTGAGATGAATTGAAAAGCAAATTAAGTCCTGAACAAATTGTTTTAAATACTAATAGGGAATCATCAACTACTCATGAGCTAATTAGCTAATTATATGTTTCTTGACTTGCCATGTATCGAACCGGCAAAATCCGTAGAATGTTGAATACCGTGGTTGAATGTGAAACAGTTGCCAATTGTTGGATCATTCCATTGAAAAAAATCGTTTCTATAGTTATTCATAGTTAGCTTGTATCAATGTAAGGGAATAATAAATCTCACATGCCGCAAGGCTTTCCATCAAAAGTACAGTGGATCATCATATCGGCTAAGCTATAACCCAACTGAATTCGGTCGGACACTGGAAGCTGAGCAACAATGTAAGTCAAGGCTTCTTGCACAGTTGTAGACTGAGACAGTGAATCATTGTTGTCCTGTAAACACTTTATGTAGTACAATTTCCAGCTGGTCATTCACAAAAATTTCCCCATACTTCTAGCGAAAGTACGTCCAATATGTTTGCCACTGTTAACGTGTTAGCAAGTGAGGTACGTGCATCATCAGCACTTGCTGTTTGCTTTTGAATAGTTGAACTAGAAGCTGGTTTCAAGCTACTAGCATCCAAGGAAAATGCTGCGACAGATGAAATCACTGATGTATCACCTGATGTACTTTGCATGACAGTCGACCAAAGTAGACTATCACGTGTAGCATTTTCTCCACGATGTGCAACAATAGTAGTTGTAGCGAATTGGCTAGTCCCATTTGAAGTTAGTATTATTTGATTTGTTATACTGGATATTCTTCTAGTACCAGTTGGTATTTGATTTTCATCAATGGTCCGTTCGTTAGAAGTCCCGAAGACTTGGCTTGTAGTAAGCGACGTCTGTCTCACGGTGCTCCTGATTGAACTAGTCGTAGTTGTCGTTGTCATTGGATTGCAGTTTGACGAATTGAAAAGATTGATGAGCGAAGCTGAACTTGATGCCGGAATATACCTTTGAAAATCTATAAGTATCGGAAGAATTTATTAAAAACTGTAGTATGCGCTTCTCTAACGAACCCAATCTAATTTGGCACATGAACAAATTGACGTTAGATCCATGATCGGTAGATATTACTCCTTTATTCTTCGAATCTAAACCTAAAGTTAAAACTCCGCGAGCACAGTTGCAGTCGACAGTGTCGAGGTTAGGAGGAGATCCGTCTGTATTGTTAACCAAAACTTGCGTGCCGTTCATCCAGACGAATGATTCGTTACACGACGGCTTGTAAAATCCGATCCACTGCGGTACCCCTTTGCAGGGCAGAAAAATCGGATCTCTAGAAAATGTGATTTGCAAATATGTTGCTAAAAAGCAATGGACCGTTAGAAAAATGATGCAGAAAATCATGGACGATCCCAAATATCAATTGCTCAATGAAATGAAAACTTTATATAGTTGGGAATGGTCCCAATGGTGAGCATACTTGCAAATCAATAATAAAAATTTGAATAAAACATTACATAGCCTTAAACATGTTAATTCCCCAAGTAAGGTACAACTGCGGTAACGTTGCATTCGGATACAAAGATTCACAGTATAATTCGGCGTCTTTCCAATTCATGGCGACATTACTGCCTTTGTAGCAGTAACCAGTGCCATCAACAACCCAATTTGGCGGGCATGTGTTACCTGGTAAGTAGTCAAGCGTGCAATATTTCATTTCTTAAAAATATTAATTTGGATATTTTACTCGTCCATTGCGTTGTTTGCGCATTACGGTCGCCATTGTCTAAATCGTAATTTTTCATCAGACAATGAATAAACAAGGATGTAATTTTGCAAATTAGGCTACCCTTTCGCAATTGGCAAATAAACCCTACATTGTTGTCTGTGCAATCATGCGCTTCCCACCGACCACCCGCTGCTGAATGAATGATGCAATCGTTCGGTGGGACATTCCATACTCGTATTGTTACATCGGTACCATCCAGCCACCTGCTGTGATTTGCATAATCCATACCAAGCCAGTTTTGCTGATTACAAGTGTAAGATGACGAGGACCAATTTAGCCTAAACATCTGGCAATAGCCAATAGAATGGAAAAATATTAATTTTAGCTTGCGTAAGATGAGCGTATGACAGGTATTCATCCATGGAATGAAATATTGGAAGCGTTGAACCATTAAAATTTTGTTTGCAATAATCATTTGCAGATGAATAATTTCTCGTTAAACCATCGCCACCGTTATATTGCGGTCTCATGTAGCATATGCCCGGGTACAAGTAATGAGTAGTGCCGTTCGATGGACATTTTGTGACAACATCTAAGAGGTGGTAAGAATAAAAACAAACAAGAAAGAACAGACCCAAACAAAAACAATTACTTGTTGAGTATATGTTTGTTGATGGACTTGGAGTTTGCTGGGAACTTGCGGAATCGCAAGTTGGCGTGCGATAATTTGATGTTACATTCGATGGTCCTGAATATTTATAGATGTTAGCTAGTGAAATTCTTACGGTGTAATCATAATATCGGTCACCTTGACTGATCAACATACAAAAGAATGAAGAAACATCATGGTCCATAGCGGCACTAAACGTATTATTTTGGTACCATCCGAGTAACAGACCGCGAGTTAGTGAAGAATCATTTACAGGCACATCCCAGTTGTCGAATACAATGCTCCCGTCTAACCAACGATAACTTCCATCGCAATAAGGCCCGTAATACCCCAACCAAAACGACTCATTGCATCCAATGTACATTGAAAATCTATTGGATACAAATGCATTTCAATCCATAACTTCTGTCGGTACTTGTATACAAATCCGAATACACTTACTCAAGCAATTAGCATAAATGCAAGGAAAAACAAATTTATCCAAAAAAGGCGACTTACAAAACGTCATAAAAAGATGCTAGCCAAATTCTTTGATAAAATTGTGGAAGCGTTGCTCCTGTTTGATTTGCTTCGCAGTAAGCTTCGGCATCGTACCAGCTTAGTTTTTGATCAACGAACAAGTAGCAGCGTCCGGCATTATCTTCCATCCATCCTTGTGGACAAGTGCCAGAATAACTAGGTACTGCTGTCGTTACAGCGCTTGTGCTATCATCTCAAAATTTTGTTGTTTAACACTTGATCACGTTGTCATGTTAGCTGCGAAGCTTACTTAATCGTTGTTGGCATACGAAATATGCTTGCATAGTGCAAGTCTCCGGCATCCAGTGACCACCAGTGGCCAAGTGGCTAGTGCAATCTCCGGAGCTCATGTTCAACCAATCATTCTCGCCAATGGGATCCGATATTATACTTCCATCTAGCCATTCTTTCGGGGCTTGCTGATTAGGTGCTATCCCCAGCCAGTTGATAGACTCGCAACTAAATCTGCCTGATTGCGAAAAACGCCTAAAGAGATATTTTTACTATGATTTGAGCGAATAATAACTTTGAAATTGTGACTAACATCATTTGCCGGTAGGAATAATATTCCGCCTGCGATCTGAAAATAGGCAAACTAGCTTGTGAGTCCGAACACATCGCCTTAGCATCTTCAAACGATAGCGGTTTCGTGGATTTCTTATAGCATATATCTGGCTGGGATACGTCGGACATCCAGCCACTTTGGCAGCCGGCCTCTCCTGTAGATATTTTACTCAAAAGGCAAGTTTACGGATGATTTAAATCGCTTTTTTACTTTTCTTTTTGTTTGCCTGCTGATCGACATGAATTTCATCGTTGTTTGTATTACTGTGTCGTCTTGATCGGCTGTTTCCATTCTGCACAGTGTCGAATGCGTTGTACTTAAAATACAAAACAAAAAATATGCTCCCAATTGCATACTTTGGATGGTTTTTTGAAAAAAAAATACCAAAGTTTGTATTTCGGGTACTCCTTGCAAGGCGCTTTTTCGATACGGATTCAAATTGCAAATGGTTACGGCCGGAAACGGTTTCGTCGGATGCGTGTTCATCTGTAGAATCAAAAATGTTCAAATCAGATGTTCTCGCACATTTAATTAGTTTTTCTTACCGATACTAAAGTCAAAACATCATTGGCCTTTAATTGATTGACAAGTCCGGACACCTGGTATGTCGTAAGACCCGCAACGCCAAATAGGCAAAGGATCCAAAAGATGGTAACAAACTGATTCTTCGCCTTCGAAAGGTGGAAAACGAGCGAAAGTTGAACTGTAGATGCATAACTGCGGACGGCTCCTTCCATTTTCAGGAAAAATAAAACGTTATTCAACCATCCACAGACTCCCACAAGGAAACCAGCAAATGGTGTGAACAGCAAATTACAGTCAAGCCAGGAAGCCAATAAATAGAGCTAGCTACTAATTACTAGCTCAATTAGTAACTAAGGTGGGTTCGTTCCCAAGAGTAATTTGAAAATATAGTTAATCAATTTGGTTTGAATAGGTATTTATCTAAGGGGGTGGGAGATTTTTTTGTTATTGTCATATAGCAAGCACTTTTGACGCTATTTTGTTTGTCGAAGCAAAACCATCATCCAACCATCCAAACCAAAATTTTTCTCTACGGCTGGTAAAGTAAAGCCATTCGCTCCTGCGCATCGAAGCCAAAATATTTCAGCAAGCCTGTCTGAAGTCGAAACTTAACAGCTTTCTCTGGAAGTTTGCCAAAAAATGGAAAAAACGATTTTAATTAAGCGAATGAGAGGAAAAATCAATTGGTACAGTGAACGGAAAGGGTACGGTATTATTATTTCGAGATGATAACCAAGAAGGTATCTTCTTCCATAGGAGCTCGATTTCGATAGAAAAAAAAAAGAAAATACGTCGGCTACTTTAACTAAGGGCGATGAAGCCGAATTCGACATGGCTGTGAACGATTTCAACTCAAAATCAGCGATAGCCATCAATGTAACGAGCAGTTTCTGTGATCAAGTCTTAGACAGTGACATCATTTCACAGAATGATGTAGATTGGGAATTTCCTCAATCATGTGAAATTGATGTAGAGGAGGGAAATTCAAAACTGGAATAGTCAGTGATCATTAAATGGCTAACAGTTGCAAGTTCGGCACGCTAGCAGCTCTCGATAAACAGCTGTGGGATTGTTACAAAGAAAACAAAGAACATGACCAGTGTAGTAGGGAAAAGGTGCAGTTCACCCAACAACTTGCTAAAATTCTTCTTAAACATTTTCACAGAGAAATCGCCGTCTATATCACCGGCAGTACATTCAGCTGACTCGCTACATCACGTTCCGACTAAGATTTATCTCTTATAGTTGCAAAGCCAACACGACTATAGTTGAGATAAAATAGCCATTCTGACCGATATTCGAAATGTTATTGTGCCATTTTTTCACTATAGCTATCAAACTGTACACGTGCTGCTGTATTTCAAACATTTGCAGAAACTTCGAATGATCGGCCTGTCGTACATCTCAGATGTCGACGACGGTGATTTTGCAAATGATGCAGGATTTTACTTACCATTCGTTAGATTGCAACCAACGACTGATCTGGTGGACGAGGCTTTGGCGCTGGACGAACGACAATGGGAGGAAGAACAATTGATCCAGGAGGCCCGACTGGCAGATTAGCTAATTGGCCATCGAAGAATAACAATGAAAATTGGAAGAAGGAAGAAACACCGAAGTCATTCGCCGAATCGAAAGCCAAACCGAATCCGAATTATTTGATCAAAAAATACGACCCGCATTTCTGTAGCGTAGTCGCCAAGCCAAAGGCCGAGGCTCCGACCAAGGGAGTTCGACGGCCCTGTCGTCGGAATGTTACAATTCGTAAATTGATCAAGGACGTGGACGCGGCGGAAATGGTCGTGGACGGGGTTTTCATGGACAGCAATGACATCCAAGTGGTGGTTAGGGTCCTAGAATCCAACGTCCGTAATTTTCAATTTATTTTTCCGAATGAATCATCATTTTATATGGAATGATGATTCATCCTTTCAACAGGTGATACACGTAGATTCCAACTTTAACATGCATGACTTCGATTTAGAAATTTATCTGATTGAACGTTTTTCGCTTGCCAGTGCCCATGTACAGTACAATGTGCGTGGTTCGCAGTACATTTTACCGAACTTTGGTGATTTTATCTTTGTTTTTTAGATAGTGTTCGTTGTTTTACTCCAATTAACACTATAAGGTAGTAGTGTAACGTTGTATATGTAACAGCACGACCACTATGGGTGTTGGTAGTGGCACGTAGTTACTGTAGTTTGATCACTAGAGATGAGCAGCACATGGTTGAAGACAGATTTCAATAAGGCAACTAAAGTTAGTTTCAACGCCAAGGGGCCGTTCACAGTAGGAACAGAAGACATAAAGTTCCGACACACAGCAGACACCTGAT
>JAQGBA010002140.1:0-10168 GCA_034698125.1 Prionchulus punctatus | reverse complement strand
CCTCTGCAAAATTTCAGCTGGCTATGTCTTGCAGTTTTTGAGAAAAACTTCATTAATGTTGGTGCAAAATTTGTGCCAAATTTTGAAGTGTCCACTTTTTTTTGCCCCATAGTGTACAACTTTTATGAGATTTCAGGCCTGCTGAATAAGTAAAGTCATGCGATTTTAAAAGACAACAACATTTTAGGTTGAATCTGGTGGGTGGATTTAAAAACCAGAGTTTCAAAAATAACCGAAAGTTGAGTTTTGAGTGAATCAAGTCTCTTTTTCTTTCATCTTGTCACGTTTAGATTCTTTCAATAAGCTTCCTCGTTACAGTAGTTGTAGTATTTCAGAGAAACAAGTAATTGCAAATTTATTTAATATACAGTAAAAATCGCTTTAAGAGCGATAACAAGTCTTGAGCAACCGCTCGCCACGACAATCTCCAACCTATAAGCCTCGCTCGTTCGCTGTTTCGCAGATCGAGCTATTTCCTACTAGCGCGCGCCCTGGCGGACACGTTACCTATTATAATATAAACACCGAGCGCGGGAACATTCAAATCAACTTTATTGAAGGGCAAACACACACAATGGGAAAGTATCCAACATGTCTGCATAATATTTACATACCGTGGTGAAAACAAACACTTTAACCATAATAAATGCTTCATTAATTAAATGCGTAAAATAATGCTTTTAATAAAGCAAAATAATTACTCAAAGATAGCATCGCGCACTGGTGGAACTACTTAAAATATGCCGTACATATCACGACAGTGTACTTTAGAAATTGTGATGGACTTTATCATCGTCTTTGAGAACTCTGGAAAATGGTGAATAATTTTTATCTTATGATGTCATATCATAAGGATTGTGCAAGTTGCCAACCGTGGAAAAGTGGAAGTAAAAGATTTTTTATATGCACCGTCATTAAAAAGAGTTGCTTTAATAAAAAAATCAAGTTTTCCAAAAATCCAACTTTCTGGCAGATGTGACGCTTTGCTGTACACTATGCATGAATTTTTTCGATAAACATAATAAAAATTGGTTTATGGTAACGGCGTTGAACGAAAGTTCAGTGCTTTGTTTGTTTCGTGCAAACAAAACAGTTATCAAAGTTTGAAGTACCAGCAAGTTTCAAACGAAATATGTATTTAAAACTTTCCGTTTCCCAGCATGCTCATTGAGAATTTTTTTTGCCGTTGCAAACTTTTCAAAAAACTCTTTTCAAAAAATTCTCTTAGGGACCATACATAAACGACATCATCCAAGGGGGAGGGGGGGGGGACGTAAGGGGTGGGGTTGAGCAATGATGACATCATTTAGTGTAAAGTTTTAATGTAAATTGCATCAAAGTTTTAAACTATAAGAATTGAAGGGTGTCGGTCATAAAGGTGCTATGTGAGCATACATAGCATATATACATAGCACCTTTATGACCAACACCCTTCAATTGAGCTATGCAAATTGTATTGAAAAGTAGCTTTTGAAACTTGCCATTTAAACAAATTTTTTCTCTAAAAATAATAAAAATTTAAGTTAAATTGAATTAACGCCAATTAACGAAAGTTAGGGCTTTGTATGCTAAATTTGTGTCAAGGCCTAAGCAGATATGAAGATTTTAAATACGAGCAAGTTGCAAGCGAAATGTGTATTTAAAATTTTCATTTTTCCAGGTTATAATGTAATATTAACAAATAAAGAAAATTGCACGTTGCCAATTTATTTTTTTATTGCAAATTTCAATTTGTCTAAAAAATTTAATACGAATTCTTTGGCCGCATCATGACAAACTTTAATTAAATTTTTGAAAAATATTTAAACTATCCAAACATTCGTGTTTTTTTTAATTTAAATTTTCTAAACGAACCGATTTCATGTCTCCACTTCTCGCCATTGCTGTTGTTCTGGTTATCAACCGCATAGCGCGATTATGTTGTGCAGTTGATGAAATGCATGAGCTGTGCTTGAAAGAAACAACCTGGCAAACGAAACGCACATGCCTGAATGCGGCAATGAAAAATGTCTTAATTACTTGATTATTAAAATAATACAGACATTAAAGACTATGAACGCGTAAATTGCAAGATAATTATTTTTAATTCATCTTAGACAACATAAACTGTGCAGCCGCGCGGGTCGGTCGGTTCGTCATTTCGCTCCCCTAAATAAACAACTTGCGTTTGCCATTTGGTCCACCGTTTATTAGGCTCCCTTTGCTGACGAAGTATCTTACTGGCTTTTTGCGTTATACATTTTAAAATTTCGACTCGATTGCATGCATTTTTTACTCAAATTGATTGGTTACGGAAGAACTTTGGAGTCGTTTCATTGGTTCGGTTACTGAAAGAAGAATTGCGATTTCATCTGGGTTTAGGACGTTGATTTGAACAAGAAAGAAGAATAAGTGATGAGATCTGTGATCCTTTTGTGATTTTTTGTGTACATTTTTCGTTTCGTTATTTTGTATAACGTTGTCATACAGTATATTCTACTTAGATTATGACAATAAAACATCTAAACATCTAAGACAACATAATCGCATCATAATCTGTGAATGCACATTGCAAGCACTTCTGATAGCCGGGGCTACGAATATGCTTGTATTGTTCGATTCCTTCAGAAAAGGGTACAATATTGTCAACGTGTATGAGACCATAATAGCCATCCCACTTAGGGGCCATTCATAAAGTACGTATGCACCTAGGGGAGGGAGGGAGGCATGAAAAAGCAACAAAAACGTACGGGGGAGGGGGAGTCAGGCGGCAGCATATGTACACTTTTTTTAAAATGCATTAATTGCAAGAAAAGTTAATTTTAATTTTTTTGGCAGCATTTCAAAGTTGTATTAGAACTTTCACCCTGTAATTTATGTGGAGTGACTAATAATTTGTCTCCTACTGTATGAGCAAGTTGCAAGCGAAATGTGTATTTAAAACTTTCATTTTTCCAGGTTGCAATGTAATATTAACAAATAAAGAAAATTGCGCATTGCCAATTTATTTTTTTATTGCAAATTTCAATTTGTCTAAAAAATTTAATACGATTTATTTGATCACATCATGACAAGCTTTAATTAAATTTTTGAGTCTCAACTTCTCGCCATTGCTTTTGTTCTGGTTATCAACTGCATAGCGCGATTATGTTATGCAGTTGATAAAATGCTTAAGCTGTGCTTGAAAGAAACAACCTGGCAAACGAAATGGCCCAAAGGAGATATCACTGGCGACATAGGATTCACCATGCCGAGTGAAAGAGATATCGGTAACAGGGGTCACATGGATGAAATTGTTCCGTTACATTATGTTTGGTTAGTTGTCTTCGTTAGTTCCACAAAGTTGTTGACATTTGTTTGTACAATCGCGAGTCACAATTTTAACATTAGTGACATTTAAAAAGTACCATTGCTGGATCTTCATTTTATAGTGCTTATGTCGAGACACTAGTTTTGCGATAACATCACATAAGTAATACAGTTTCAATGATATACAATACTGAACTGTACAGTTGTTTAGTGTTTTAGATGTAATGTAATTTTTCGGTGTCACTAACATGGAATAATACTGTCACTTGCGATTTTACAAACGAAAGTACGCAATTTTATTTAGGTCAAATGACAAACAAAAATAATTTATATTATGGAAAAAGAAACTGTTAATTTTCTTAAGTTGTTTTATTTTTATTCTTCCAATCACGAGCGACGAACATTCCATGATGTACAATACTGAATTGTATGGTTGCTTACAGTTGCTTTTATCGTGTTTGTTTTTGTAGTAAAACTGTATAAATGCCGAATAGAATTGAACAGTTTCAGCAGTCTTGCGAAAAATAATTGAAAAGTCTAAAAAAAAGTTTAAAAGTTAAAAAAATTCAAAAAAAGGTATGCGAAGATTCGAAATTGAATGTATTTTAAAAATTACTAAGCTATAAATTTCCATTTCAGATGTCGTCGAAAGTTTTGGTTTTGTTTGTGGTTGTTGTCATGATGCAACAAATGCTGACCATGGCTGACCACGGTGGAAAAGAGGTAGAAGGCAGTTACGTGGGTTGCCACAAATGCGCCGATTGTAAAAGCTGCTGCGAAAAGACGCACGAACATGGCTACCACTTCAAAGGCGGTCACTGCGATCACAACAAGTGTTGGTGCGAACAGTATTAATGTGCGATATATTGTAAATTTCAACTAAACCTGTTTTCATACCGTTTCACAAGTTCCAGAATCTGAAGATAATTATTCTGAATTGGCTTCTAATAAAACAAACGTAGTAGTTCTGTAAATTTAGCGATTGTTGCAAAATGCTCATCCAAATTGCATATATTGTACAATTCAGGTACAAGGTCGAGGTACAATACTGCGCAATAATATTCAAGCAGCGACAATTTTGTTGCTATTGTTCTTTCGCTGCTGCAAAATGAAAAAGCTTACTGTAAGAATGATATACATGTAAGCTGATCAACCAATTAGATCGTTTGAATTTTTAATCGGATTGATCAACTAATGAACACTGGGTAATTAGAGTGATAATTCAGTGATTATATTGATCAACTAAGATCAGAGTGATAAGAGTGAGTGAGGGCATGGACCAGTTTATTGATATGGTCAATAATTTATTAGCAGAGCAATAAAGTTTTTGCATGGTTGCTTACAGTTGTTTTATTGCGTTTGTTTTTGTAGTAAAACTGTATAAATACTAAAGAGAATTGAACAGTTTCAGCAGTCTTGCGAAAGATAATTGAAAAATTTCAAAAAAAGTATGCGAATATTCGAAATCGAATGTATTTTAAAAATTACTAAGCTATACAAATCAATTAAATGGCAACTATAGCAACAACTCAGCCTCTACATCAATTTCCATCCCTGCATTAATTATGTACAATAGCATTTCGCAGTCCTTGAATTGTACCATAAATTTCCATTTGTGTTGACATTCTACAACTGTAACAAACTTGACGAAAGCACTGTGTTTGTTTTATTTGAAGCAAATGGATGAATAAATTTCAGGTTGCATTACTTGTAAAACACTACGAAGAGAGTTTCGACAATATTTTTACAAAAGTTAAACCTGTTCGCACCAACACTTGCCGAAAATGCAGTGACTGCCCTTGAAGTGGTAGCCTTTCGAGAGGGATTTTTGACCACAGCCTGCACATCCACCGCATCCATAGCAACCCACATCATCGCCTCCGATATCTTTTCCACCGCATTCGACTATGGTCATCATTTGCTGCAACATGATAACAACCACGAACAAAACCAAAATCTTCAAGGCCATCTGACAACTTCGTAATTTTAAAATCAATAAGTTGAAATTAAGAATTTGTAATAAAATTTGGTGCAAATATTTGGTTCAAGTTTTTTCCAAAACTTGTGGACAAGTATTTGTATTCCAATGCAGATTTTGACGCTTGGTACTGGTTGCTCGCTGAGGTATACGGGACCACAGAACCTGGAGAAGAATTGAAATGATGGTTTCAAAAAAATATTTGGTCTCAATTACAATAAAGACGATGATTTCGAAATACTAATCAGGTATATTTAAAAGTAATTTTTGCTTTTCTCTCTGCATCTCCATTAAAAAAATGTCATAAAATTTGAGATCGAGACAAAGACTAAGAGGGACGAGTAAGATTACATCCAGCCTTTTTTAAATTTTGGCAATAAAACATACAAGTCTTAGACCTATGTCACTTTTCTTCTTGCTAACGGATACCTCGAAGGTCCATATAGCAACCAATTTAATCAAAATAGCAGTTGGAATATAAATTACATTAATCGGTTAGTTCATTTTATTACCAGCTCTTCAATTGATGCGGAATCAGCATGTAAAGTTGGTGGTATCGTAACATGAGTAACTTGTTCAAAAACAGCTTGTACATCTTAAAAGGTCTTTAACAGTTGTAAAAAAGGAAAATAGCATTATACGCACAAGTCATTTATGTCAAATTGTAGAAAAAATTCATAATTTGTGATGCTGTGATTCACTAGCCCTATTCTGTTATTGAGTTTCAAGCGCATTACATTTGCTCTATTGGCTATCTATCTCTATGTTATGACATTTTACAATAGGTCTTTTCGATTTAGTGGTCAAGTTTGGAAAACTGATTATCGTTTCATTTGTAAAATTTCCTTTCAGTAGATTGTCCAAATTTGTAAAATTAAGTGGACGTACGGAGCACACATTCAAACAGTCAGACAGTCAGGCATTGGATTGAACCAGACAGAACGGATGGGACGGACCGAGCACACATACAGTCAGACAGTCAAATAAAGGGGATAATCCCCTGGGTATTCGTATCCAGTATGACGGATTCCCTTCTTTGACCAATAAATGGACCTTGAAACCAACGATTTTCATTTGGGGTCGGGTGGCCCGATGGTTCAACGTGTCGTCCAAGCGTAAGTGGTTACCCCATCATGATAGACCGTGATGCTATCTTTGATGTACTTCTAAATGATCGGCAACAGTGCATCGCTTGGGTTGCTGGGCACTATTTGGAACCACAATTTCAAAAAGGATTGTCGTTTGCTTTCCATTGTTCTTGCATTTTTTGCCGAGCCAAGCTTTGTCGATCTCTACTCCTTCCATCCACAAGCTCCGCAGTCTATACATTTCACCCAACAATATTGTGAAGCCGTCAGTTTTAAATTTTTATGAAAATTGTGAATCGAATGTCATCTCACATATTGCTAAATCCTTTACTCTTCGAGAAAAAGTTTAGAGAAAAAATTCATGCATAGTGTACAGCAAAGCATCACATCTGGCAGAAAGTTGGATATTTGGAAAACTTGATTTTTTTTATTATAGGAATTCTTTTTAGCGATGGTGCATGTAACTCGTCATAAGACAAAAATTATTCACCATTTTCTGGAGTTCTCAACGACGATGATAAAGTCCATCCCAATTCGAATTACACCTGATACCCATTGACAAATCTTTCGAATGTTTGGCCATTGATTGCCTCGAACTACCAGTGATGAGCAACTGAGGTAACAAATACGACAAATTATTGTTGCCTTTGTTATTCGAGCTCCATCGACGATTTAGCTAAATCGACTAAAGCTACATGTTTATTGTGTGAATCTTATTTTGTGCCACCTCGTGGAAAGTATTTGTTATTTTCGGTGATCAAATGATTAACAAAAAACGCCCAACTTACAAATTACAATTAGAGCTAACACTACAGTAGAAAATTTTGATATCAACTGTAACGTAGGTCTTGGTCCATAAACCTAGTTACTGATAAATAATCCAAATACTGATAATATAATCCCGAATAAATGACTAAACTCCAAGATCAGGTACCCTTTTATTGATAAATAAGCATAATGGAATAATAGTTACAATACAACCTTTCAATGTTAACAAAACTATGACTGTTATAAACTGTTAACTATGACAATGGTCCAGCACAGAAAATAGCCCTCCTTTTATACTGCCACAGAACATTCCGAAAGGTTATGACTCATGCATGTTGCGCAGTAGCACTGTACATGAATACTCTATTCATATTCACATTCAAAATGAATGCGCGCTACATTATCCGCCACTAAAAATAAACATTGTCCTCAATGTTTGTGTAATAGACCATCAATTTATGTAAGCTTAACTTCCTTCATCTTTATTTTCGCCGATTTCTCTTTTCGTTTCTGAATCTTGAATTTGATTTCGATTAAATATCTTTGTCTAAATGTCCAAGTATTCGATTGAAGTTTTGACAACTTTTTGTTGTTGTTTTCGTACATCATGTGCAAGTGGCACAATAACTGATGAACGATTCCTCTGAAAACTTGCTCTTTCTAATCTTGAATTATCATCAGCTTTAATTTCGGAGAATACTGTCACTGGTACCGGTTGTGTATTTTCATCAATTTTACCAGATTCAACAGTCAAATGGGTTGTTTCTTCAGGAGTTGCTGAAACATTGATTATTGCACCTTATTTTGTTAGATGCCATTCATGGAAAATATTGTTTTTGTATTGTCTCTCGATTCTCAGTGGTGAAATAACTGCTGTTGGCTTGCACTTATTCACAGCTTCATTGTAGTTTTTTTCATGAGGAAGATTAATTGATGTGATGGTGGAAACCATTTGGCATTCTTCACTATTGCTTTTAACAGCATGGCATTTAACAGAAGCCTTTTGCGTGTTCACTGATACTTCATTTTTCACCAATGAAACTTGTTGTCCTGCGACTTCATGTTTCACTTTCTTTGCAGAGGTGGGAAGTAAATCCATGTTGATGCATGAGCTTGTCAGCTTGGCATAATCACAAGTGGGACGAAATTCTTTCAATTTGGCCTTTTCAACATGTCTTTGCTGCTGATCATCAATCATTCTTGCAGCTGTGGAACTGTTTTAAGCGACTTGTCGATTGAATGTAGTAATGCCTTTAGCGTTTTCTAACATCCTTCTTGATTTATAGCCATTCTGATAAGTTGGTGATGAATCTGAATTTTGAAGGTCACAATTATTGTTGTTAAAATTGTGGTTGCTTTCTCTGTAGCATATCGACTGGTCATGTCCAAAATGACCACAATTCGAACATTGGATCCGTCTCTGTCTCAAATTTGAATGTTGAGTTTGAATATTTGACCATGTTTTGTCATTGCCTTTTCGTATATATTTGTTGCTGAATTCTCTTGCATTGATGTATTGCTTGGAATCCATATTTTGATTTTCTCCATGTGTCCAATGACTTTGGTTTTGGTGGTTATTGTCATTTCGTGACATTACTTGTTTAGCCAATGTTGATGATGAAGATGTTGAGGATGATTGCTTTGTTGCCATCTTGAGCATTGCCATTATTGTTTGGTTGTAGGAAGTGGAACTTTGCTGTTCTCGATATTCTTCTTTAATGGCTCGCTGCACTGCTTCATCAAAGGTGGAAGGTTCTGAATTTTGCACAAAGTGTCTTATTTCTGGTTGTAATCGTGTAACGAAATGATTTTTGATAATAATATCAGTAGACCGTTTCCATTCCACGTGGGTATTGCTCATTTTGCTAATTGTTGAATATCAGATGCATAATCACTGACTGATTCTCCAAATCCTTGGGACCATGCTATGAATTGTTCAAATTTAATATCCAGTTGCTGATTATCTGGGAATATTAATAAAAATTCTTCTCTCCATGCATTCCAGTCTGCTAATGGAGGATTACATAAGTCTAGTTTATCAAACAGTGCTTCTGCTCTGTATTTTACGAACATTGATAATACAGCAACTTTCTGTGCTAAACCGCATGCACCAAACAATGTGGCAAATCTTGAAAAATTCATTTCCCATTCGCTCCAATTCAAATCCTGAGGATCACCACTGAATTTCGATAAACTGCATCCTGGTCTTTGACGTCCAGTTTGCTGAATAATATCTATATGCTGATCAGATCCAAAGTTACAATTCGATCCTATTCATCCAGTGTTTAAATTGTCATCCATTATTTCTTGACTCGTCGATGGAATGCTCATTTTCCAATAATCCAACAATGTTGACCTTGCGACAGTGTCATCAGGAGTTTCAGGTTCGATCCGTTGTAAGCTCGCCATATGTAACGTAGGTCTTGGTCCGTAAACCTAGTTACTGATAAATAATCCAAATACTGATAATATAATCCCGAATAAATGACTAAACTCCAATCAGGTACCCTTTTATCAGGTACCCAATCAGGTACCCCATCAGGTACTTTTATCAGGTACTCCAATCAGGTACCCTTTTATTGATAAATAAGCATAATGGAATAATAGTTACAATACAACCTTTCAATGTTAACAAAACTATGACTGTTATAAACTGTTAACTATGACAATGGTCCAGCACAGAAAATAGCCCTCCTTTTATACTGCCACGGAATGTTCCAGAAGGTTATGACTCATGCATGATGCGCAGTAGCACTGTACATGAATACTCTATTCATATTCACATTCAAAATGAATGCGCCCTACACAACAAAAACGTTGAAATTGCATAAGCCAAAAACACGCACTTTCGAAAACTGCCCAGCTAAAAACGGGTGAATCTAAAAAAACAGTCAGTAAGTGTGGTCTCCTCATTTAACATAACTTAATTGACAAAATCGAGGGTGTTCAAGCGAGTTTCACGAGCAGGCTGCCCGGTGGGTGTCATAATGAAAAAAAAAGTGTCATAGTCATAAGTGTCCTAAGACACTTTTGTCAAAAAGTGTCA
>JAQGBA010002139.1:0-10170 GCA_034698125.1 Prionchulus punctatus | reverse complement strand
ATATCAAAAAACGTTAACGATATAAATTCTGGGTCAGGTCAAAATAAATCTAATTATATAATATAAGACGGCTCTAATTTATTAACTAACTAAAAATGGTAAACAAAAATAAAACCTTTTTATATATAAAACTAATTTTTAAAAAAGCATAAAATATCTCAAAAAATGTGAACTATATAAATTCTGGGTCAGGTCAAGATAAATCTAATTATATAATGTAAGATTATTCTAATTTAATAACTAATTAAAAATAGTAAACAGTGATAAAAACTTTTTATATATAAAATTAATTTTTAAAAAAGAATAAAATATATCATAAAATGATAACTATGTAAATTCTGAGTCGGGTCAAGATAAATCTAATTATATTGTATAAGGCAACTCTAATTTATTAACTAACTAAAAATAGTAAACAATAATAAAAACTTTTTATATATAAAACTAGTTTTTGAAAAAGAATAAAATATTCCATAAAATGTTAACTATATAAATTTTGAGTTGGGTCAAGATAAATCTAATTATATAATATAACATAATTCTAATTTATTCACTAACTAAAAATAGTAATCAACAATAAAACCTTTTTTTTCAGGGTGCGTGGTAAGTTCTTGTTTTTAGTTTTTGGTTGTAACTTTTTACGAAGTAGTTGTATAAGCAAGAAATTTTAACCACTGTTTGATCTAATATTGGTAATATTGTATTTCAAGTTTTTTTCAAATCCAATTACCGAAACAAAACCAGGAAGCCAAAATCTAAGCATCACTTTCACTTTTGTGGCCGTTTATAGTTTTCAGAATTTTGGAAGTTCTTTTGATAAATTATTTCAAAAAAAGAATGGTGAATAAAATTATTTTGTTAACATGGTTTTGTTCTCCACACTAAACTGTATAACTGTGTTGTATGAATTTTATTGGTTGAAAAATTTCTTATACATGAAAAAAATTCCAAAAAAGTCCAAAAACTGGAAATTGCAAATTTTCAACTTGTGGAGAAGCGGACTGTATTCAAACATTTTTAATATCAAAAACAACGTTTCATATATTTTTCTACGTTTCATTATAAAGAAAATCAAGAAAATCAAAAACGTGACGTTTCATATATTTTTCTATGTTTCATTATAAAGAAAATCAAGCGCTATTAGATGGTAATAGAATTTTTTAAAATAATTTCATTTGGTAGACTAAGAGATTAAATTTGGTCAATGAGGACTAACGGCCACAAAAGCGAAAGTGATGCATAGGTTTTGGCTTCCTATTTTTGTTTCGATAATCAGATTTGAATAAAATTTGAAATGTATTATTACCAATATTAGACCTAACAGTGGTTAAAATTTCTTGCCCATACAATTACTTTGTAAAAAGTTATAACCAAAAACTAAAAACGGGAACTTACCACGCACCCTGTATATAAAACTAATTTTTAAAAAAGCATAAAATATATCGCAAAACTTTAAATATGTAAATTCTGAGTCGGGTCAAGATAAATCTAATTATATAATATAAGATAACTTTAATTTAATAACTAACTAAAAATAGTAAACAACAATAAAACCTTTTTATGTATAAAACTAATTTTTAAAAATGAATAAAATATATCACAAAACGTTAACTATATAAATTCTGAGTCGGGTCAAGGTAAATCTAATTATATAATATAAGACAACTCTAATTTATTAGCATACAACTGAATAGGGAATAAAGGTAGTAAATTGCTTACTTGTTTGAAACTGACGAAATCGCACTTTGAACTTTCTCCGATATACTTCGTGTTACCGGACAGCGGAATTCTTTTTAAAACTAAACAAAATATGAAAAAAATCAGCCCTATTTTTTTATTGGCATTGAATGACCAGCGATTTTTTAATATTAGTGGATGGATAAGATGCTGGGAGAATAGCTTACTTCCGAAAACATCCTCTCTCGATTTGACGTCAATTCTATGCACGAATCCGGAATCTTTTTCTTTTTCTTGACCATTCATTTTTATCGCTTTTTCTTTTTCTTGACCATACATTTTTATCGCTGCAGTAGCTGTGGCAAAGGCAAATTTTGACATAATTGACATAATTTCTTAATTTACGTAACTTCGGTAGTTTACGATTATTAAAAAAATTTTGATGATTTTTTTACAAAACGGCTCACATTTGTCTCTTTGTGTTTAGGAACGATAAGATGTTCCTGCATATAAAATTACAAAAGTTTTAGCGCGAAAAAAATTAAAGTTTTTCATTGTTTTTATGCTTGTTTCTGTCTAAACTAACCAGCTCCATTGATTTCGTGATAAAAACGATCATAGGTCAATTTAAATTATAAAAGTTATGTCAGTTAATTTAAGTTTACTTTAATGCGATTTTAAAATTACAAGCTAACTATTTTCTAATAAATAATCCCCTTGAAAATTTGCAGGTAGAACAACTCCCACTCCTCAAAACTAATCAGACCTGTTCGAAAAAAAATAACCCCAGGGGTGATTTCAGACAAGTACTTACCATAGCTCGTTGATTGAATTTGATTAAATATTAACTGCGAATGTTGAAAATCAAGTGGACCACTTTGAATTTCATGACTTAAAATGCTGATACATAGAAATAATAACTGATGGCTAACTCTCGAAAGTACAAAAAAAACTACGATATCCACAGGCCTCTATGCTACAGTAATTCTGAAACATAGCTGAAGAAAGAATGTCTCGGAAGAAAGAATGTTATCCATTGTGCCAAGTTAAAAAGTAAAAGTTATAACCAACTCCCCCCCCGTTACTACTTAGTCATCAGATGAAGATGAACAGTTGGTAGCTTGCATCAATTTTTTCGAACTCCTCCAACAGATATTATTAATTTCTTCAAAGTTTTCCATCCACTTTAACTAATTAATTACAATCCCATAGATAGAATTAACTACGATTCTCTGTTGTGTCGGCACATTTAATTTTTCTTAGTCGTTGTTTGTAGCCTTGGAATGCTTCTACTTCATCAGTAAAGACTTCCCTTGGTAATTCGTCAATTTCTTCAGTAGACTTTTCGATGCTGAGGTCTGGGGCTGGTGTAGAAGGTAGAAAACATTTGTTTGAGTGGAGCATGCTGCAATGTGCATGTGACAATGCATGTACGTTGCTATGTTGATGTACCAGTCGGTGCTTGATTTCCAGCTCATATCTTGTAATGCCAAGCTCCATCGAGCGACACGTGTTGACGGATTTGGCTTCATGAAGATGTATTGTAGAGCCGCATGGTCTGTGACAACTGTGACTTTCTGCTTGTAAAGGTAGTGCTGAAAGTGTTTGTCCCTGTAAACAACTGCAAGCGCTTCTTGTTCAAACATCGAATAGAATCGCTCGGTGCTGTTCAAGGCTCGACTGGCCCGATATTGTAGATTTCTTTGCCGAGAAAAATCCCGAAATTCGATTTAAAAGCTTGTATGCCCCTTTGGTGTCAGTTGATGCGGAACATTCATTTTCGCAGTATAAATTGATGTTAACTGATCGTAGACAAAGTTTATTGCTTGAAAACATTGAAATGTACATAATGTCAATTTTGTTTGAATAAAACCCTGAAATTTTTCACCAAATTTGCACTAAATCAGCTAAATTTTAGCACCAAATTTTGCACCAATTTGACAACTTTTTTGCACTAAAAATTGCGAGCTCTATATATGGCACAAATTCGAATGGGCTTTATCTTCTGGCGTTTTACGAATCTCACGGTCTCAAGATGATGAACACGTTTTATCAACACAAATTCGCACATAAGATAACTTGGCAAAACACAGTTTGTGCTTCGATGATTACTGACTCGCTCGACTAAACAACACGCAAGTAACTGTGAAACATAGCTGAAGAAAGAATGTCTCAGAAGAAAGAGTGTTATCCATTGTGCAAGAGAGAAAAGAAAACTCAAACCCCCAAGAAAACCTTGGGAAACCAACTGTCCCGTCGTTGATTCATTATTCTATTGCATCAGCATTTTCTGTTAAAGACCTGCCAGTAGTCAATATCGCAACTAGCTACAAGCAACAACTAAGCCAAAAAATGAAGTGTACCGACACAACAGAGAATTGTAGTTGATTCTATTTCAGGGATTGTAATTAATTAGTTAAACTGGGTGGAAAACTTTGAAGAAATGAATAATATCTGTTGTTGGAATTCGAAAAAATTGATGCAAGCTACCAACTGTTCATCTGATGACTAAGTAACTATCTCTCGTGCCGTCTACCAAACAATCATAAAGTTGTTCCTTCATAAAAAGCAATGGAAGAGGATATGCTCCATTCTGATTACAACATAATGCCAATTGTTGCATGTGCTGAAATTGTGAAACTTGTGGACAAAAGTATTTTTACAAATGCATACGCTCCGTATTCGATGCGTAATTCCATTACCAGTAGGAGTTTTATGAAAAAGTTTTTTTTGTTCAATATCTACAATCTTCGAGCTACACAGTGGTATGCTTTATTTGGCTTAATTTGAAATGGCTGCCGAGATATGCACCAATAGTTGTAATGCGCGCGAAATTCACTAGGACAAAAGTATTTTTACAAAGCTTAGACACATGAAAAAAAGCAAATTTATGAAAAACGAATGCCTGTAGACTAATATGACATGGACATGCCCTTCTGCTTGAGCACTTTGTCGCACTGTTTGTGCATAGAATCCACCAGCTTCACACATATTGCCACCAGTATGTTGTACCAGATTCTCTTGATCGTTTCGTATAATGTCACAGCGCTGGTGATCCGTTCTTTATGCAACTGGTGCTCAATGTGGTCCCAGATGTGTTCGATCAGGTTTAAATCGGGACTCTGGGCCGGCATTCACAAAACAGTGACTTTTTCTCTTTTCAAATAATCTTTGACGGATTCGAATATTGCTCGAGAGTCGAAAAAAGACCCATTTTTGAGTGCTGCCGAGGTTCAGAGTAATCTGAACCTCACGGGCATCAGTAGAAGAACCATCTCTCATCGTCTGAGCACTGCTGGACTCGTATCTCGAGTGCCATCGAAGAAATCATTGGTTTCGAAAAAGAATAAGAAATCATGCTTGGAGTTCGCTCGTGAGCATATCGAGTGAAGCAAAGACCAGTGGTCGAAGGTGCTCTGGAGCGACGAGAGCAAGTTCAATCTGTTCAGAAATGATGGCCGAAAGCGTGTTCATCGCCTGGTTGGTCAATGGTTCAACATCAGGTACCAGATGCTGACAGTCAAACACGATGGTGGAAACATGCTTGTGTAGGACTGCTTCTCGCGGTCCGGCATTGGCCCAATTTGGTGAGTGACCACCACAATGGATCGTTTCCTGTACAAAGACATCCTGGCTACTCACGTGGTGCCATTTGCTCAAAAGAAGATGCCGCAGCTGTGGATCTTCCAACATGATAATGATCCAAAGCACACATCGGTGTTCCTCAAAGATTATTTGAAAAGAGAAAAAGTCACTGTTTTGCGATGGCCAGCCCAGAGTCCTGATTTAAACCCAATCGAACACCTCTGGGACCACGTTGAGTTACGTAAAGAACAGACCACCAGCGCCGCAGAATTATACAAAGCGATTGAGAGAATCTGGTACAACATACCCGTGGCAATATGCGCGAAGCTAGTGGATTCTATGCACAAACGGTGCAACAAAGTACTGAAGCAGAAGGGCATGTCCACATCATATTAGTCTATGGCCATTCCTTTTTCATAAATTTGCTTTTTTTCATGTGCCTAAGCTTTGTAAAAATACTTTTGTCCTAGTGAATTTCATGCGCATTACAACTATTGGTGTATATCTCGGCAGCCATTTCAAATTAAGCCAAATAAAGCATACCACTGTGTAGCTCGAAGACTGTAGATATCGAACAAAAAAAACTTTTTCACAAAACTCCTACCGGTAATGGAATTATGCATTGAATATGGAGTGTACACGTTTGTAAAAATACTTTTGTCCACAAGTGTATGTGTGTTATAATTACTAAAAATTATAGAGGCCCGTTTTCAGCCGTTAGCCAGCAAATGACCAATGAAAATTCTAATTTTTATGTGTTATCATTACATGCAAAAATATTGTTCTGAAACGTTCGGCCGTATGGCCTAGTGGTAAGTGCGCTAGGTGCTAGATCCCTTGGGGTTCAGGATCGAATCCTGGCGATTCATTTTTTTGCTATTATTTTATTTTATTTTATTTTATTTGACTTTTATTTGACTAGTGGGTCTCATTAAAGTTTTGATATAGTTGCTGAATTCTTTTTAAGGTTTTTTTTGGGGTTTTTTTGAAGTTTCTGGCCATATTCGTTATGCTGCACAATTAATAAATGTAAATGATCAACTATTATAATTTTTCAGCGATAATGTTTTCGGTTTGTGTAGAAACATTGGGATCCGCTTATTTTGTAATAATCTGCATAAATCGCATAGCAATATTTAATTCATCCATTCAAAAGCAAAAAAGTGAACCCGACCGGGATCAATCCCGAGACCTCAACGTCCGTCGCCTAGCGCGCTTACCACTAGGCTATACGCCTGAACATTTCAGAGCAATATTTTTGCATGTAATGATAACATATAAAAATCAGAATTTTCATTGGTCATTTGCTGACCAACGGCTGAAAACGGGCCTCTATAATTTTTAGTAATTATAACACACATATGTAGCTACACTTCTGCATTTTTTGTTTTTCAATTGGCGCAGACCATTTAGGCAACTTCCCTCGTCAGTGAAGTAGTGCTGGTCTTTTTTAGTAAACCAGGCGTTAGTAACCTTCGTAGTAAACAAAAAAAACTACTCGCCGACGTTAATTCATTGATTTCAGTACTCGCACATGGGGCGTCGCGTCTCCGTGTGGCGAATATTTACATAAAAAAAGCAACTCGACAATGCGATGATCGACGTACAGCATAAAATCGTGGCTATTGAAAAAATCTTTTTTTCGCACGCGTTACGAAAATGAGCGGTGTAGACGATTACAAACATATAATCGGTAGCCGGTTAAATAAAAACAAGCAAATCTTTGATACACCGCCGCGTCGATCTGTCTGGCGAGGAATTGACGGATTTTCATCAGACAAACGAAACGAAATTCCTTCTATTTTTTTCGGACTTTCGTATCGGAGGAATAAACCAGATTAAAAGGCGTGAATAATCTTTTTTTATTTGCGTAATACAATAATGGCCAATGGGAACAACACGAGGATTCATTTTCGAGCCAAGTTTAACAATTTGCAGAATTTTTCGACCAAGGAAATCTCTCCCAGTTTTGTGTTTTTACCGATAATCCATGCAAATTTGAGTTTCTCGCGTCGGGTCTTATCGTATTTAGCGGGAAAATTCGACATTTTTAATTAAAATAATTAATTAAAAGACTTTAACCGCGGGCACACATAAATTAGCCTGGCTACTGTAGAGCTACCGTATAGCTACCGTATCCAAATTATACCACCTATAGCATAATTGGGAATGCCTCCCGACGTCATAATTAACCAATCAACGCACAGGTTCAGGATCAGTTTGAATGGGCGTGAGGCTTGGATGAAAATATTCAACCGTGCGATAACTTCTATCTGTTTTCCCGCAAAAAGCATGCTGATCGACAAAAAGATAATGCGAAGAGTCGGACTACATATCGACCTTGCAAATGGTTCAGAAGGCAATATCAAACAAAAAGGTACTTCAAGTTCGTCACATAAAACAGGTAAGACTTCTTTATGAAAATTGTTTGAAGTCCAAATTCGATGATATGTACTTCCAGAAACATGGTTGCGCAAAAAACTTGGAACATGTTATTGCATTCCATTGAGTCTTTTGGGTGAAAAGACATCGAAAGTCAGAGGCTGTTCCTAGCATCCAATTGGGACTCAATTAAGAAGACAGCAGCGGATGGATTAGGCTGGCTCGGACGTAGTTTCTATAGTTGTCACATTTTCAGTCTCAAAAAATAAATTCAAGTCGATTGTTCACTACAGGTTCAACCTTTGCATGTGTTTGATTGTGTAGAATACAAAGATAACTCTGAAATTGGGAAGCGAAGTTTAAAAAACATGTCAACAGGAACATTCTTGTTTGTTGACGCCCTAAAAGACGTCCTCAGTTTCCATATCAACTTAAGAACTGTTAAATAGAGGTATTGGTATATATTGAACGACAATGCAACTACGAATTCTGATAAGGAAAAAGCTTGGGCTACCCTACTTGATTCCAGTTGTTCTGAAAACGAAATTTGCTACAATTATATATTACATGTATTTTCGACAAGTTATGAAACCAATATAGGTTGAATCTTGTTAGCGGAAATGATACTTGGTGGTTAGATGAAACGACTGCATTGTTCCTGTGCATGGCTTAAAAATTGTGTTCAATAGTAGTGGGTGGAATGCTACAGAATGGAACGAAGATTTGAATTTTACAGCTGACTCGATATTCGCATTGTTCAAGTATTTAATTTTGGGTGCTGAATGGATAGATAATGAAGACAAATGCAAAGTCATTAACAAAATCAACAAAATCGTGTTCTATTCACGGATTCCAGCAACGAAACTTCGACACATCCGAAATGCAAAAAAATTTACAAATACGATGAATGTGTTTCTTTTGCAGAGAATTGCATATCTGTTTGTCAATGATATATGCATGAGTGTTTCGTCAGAGCAAATAAAATTGATGAAGATATACCTGTTTTCTTTTTTAACATCGAATGTGAGGGTGGAAGGGAGGCGTTTCAACTGGACTTTGGTGCATATGCACCCAACTTTACAATCCAAATCCGCTTTCAATAACATATGGAACCATCGGATGGATAATGGCTCCCGAATTAGCTCAGGGAGTTGATGCACACGATTGGGTGAAAGGTTTCTTTGTAGAATCCACATGAATGCAATTCCGCAATAAACAGCAATGCTTAAAAAAGCTGTACGGAGGTTATTGTTTTGGAAACAATCTGCATGAATGGGGAACGGACAATTTATGAAAACATGGCAGATACCAATGCATTAAAGACTGCTTATATGGCGTATAAATTTATTGAGCAAACAAAATGCAGCGAACCATGCATATGCGGAATGGAAAAATACAATAATGATCAAGTGTTTTTCATTGCAGCAGTGAGAGGATTCTGCCGATATGAATCTGTTTCAGATATCGTCAAAACATGAAGAAATAATGTTCATGCTCCATGGAAAACCAGGATCAACTTAGTGACACCAAACTTTTTCACCTTTCTAAAGTTTTTCATTGCAAGGAAAAGGAAGGTTATAGAGTAAAAAAGGTTTGCCGCATTTGGCGCGATTGCACTCAACCATAAATTGCGTGGTACGAGAAAAAATGATTAGATAATGACTTATTTCTTTAATATCCAAGTTTTTTCAGTTTTTTTTATTTGCGAGAGCTAAGTGAAGTCTGTAACTAGTGTTAAAAAACTTCCGAAGTTTTTCCTCAGTTCCAGTTCCAGTTCCAGAAGCAAAAAATTTTCAGCTAGCTTCCAGTTCCAGTTCCGGAAGCAAAAATTACTTCCAATTTACTTCCAATTTACTTCCAAATTAGTTCTTTTTGTACAAGGTAAAAATCGGGAAAAACTTATTTCCAAGCACCAAGTAATTCTAATAAGAGCACTTTTAAAGAAATCTGTTTACTCGACTTTCTAGCGCGCAAAATACTAACGAAACGCATCGTTTAACCAACTATAATAATTATGCGCTCTAAAACTTTGTCACTGAGATGTGATAGCCAAAATACTAATCAAACTCTCTGTTTTTATGGAGCATAACGAACATTTTTCCTATTTACCGCTCGAGAAATAAACGAAAAATAGTGTGCGCGCGCTCGGCTACTTGCGTATCAGTATCAAATTGCGGCGCCAAAATCAAACAAAAGAACTTTTTTTGAAGTAAATTGTTACTTCCAGTTCCAGTTCCGGAAGCAAAAATTTTCCCCTTGGGTTCCAGTTCCAGTTCTGGAAGATTTTTTAACACTATCTGTAACCCATGGACACAATTATTCAAAGTTAAGTAATCAATTCTAAGGATATTTTTAACCTTGATAAATTTGTATATTAAACTAAATCGATATATTTTTGAAGAATTCTTTCACAAATTACAAAAATAGGTACTGTATATTATTGTTTCACAATTAGCGTTGTTATAGTTAACTAACAAGATAACTAATAATTTAGTTAACTAAGCCTTTTTAACTTAGTTTTAGTTAACT
>JAQGBA010002138.1:0-10176 GCA_034698125.1 Prionchulus punctatus | reverse complement strand
AATACAGACGAGTCGCTGGCCATGTGCCAACCGCAGAGTGTTTGCAATGAAACAGGTAGGTATGCTAGTGCACTGACAAGCGCATTCAAGTGATGCGTTCCAGAGAGTCTGCTCCAGGGAGCACGTTGCAGAGAGCACCTTCCAGGGAGCGCATTTCAAAGAGGATATTCGAGGGAGCATGTTCCATGTTCGAGGGAGCATGTTAAAGAGCGCGTTCCAGGCAGTGCATTTCAAAGAGCATGTTCCGGGGAACGTGTACTAAAGAGCGCGTTCCAGGGAGCGGGTTTCAGGGAGCGCGTTTAAGGGAGGGCGTTTCAGGAAGCTTGTTCCAGTGAGCACCTTAAAGCGAGTTCATTTAATGTCCTCCTACAGCTTTGTGTTATAGTTGATTTTTTTTGTTTTAGATTTCAAATGCGCCAATAATAACAAATGTATCCCGCGGATACAAGTGTGCAACAGATTGGACGATTGCGGCGATCGATCAGATGAAAACGGATGTTGTAAGCTAAAACGAAATCCGGTGCTTGCTACACTGATTCTCCAGCGATTTTCTCATTTTAGCCGGTGCTGGTCGATGCGGAAATAACCGCGGCAGCTGCGAACACAAGTGTCAAGATCTGCCTCAGGGCGGCTATGTTTGCTTGTGTTACTCAGGATTCCGACCGAGGGGCCAGGATCCGAAAGCTTGCGAAGGTATTGCAAACATTGTTTTCCATTGAAACTTGCGAACAAATATTAATTACTTTCATAGATATCGATGAATGCGCATTGTTCAACAACTCATGCTCGCAACTTTGCATAAATACGGAGGGCTCGTTCGACTGCGCTTGCGGTTGGAACTACACGGACGCCGTCCACGTCGGAAGAATGAAAGGCAAAGACTGTAGAGCGGATGGTAAGCGCGTATGAAAAACAAAATCTGCGCCCGTAACTTCACTAGCTAATTGTTTTAAGGGGATCCCGCCGAAGTTTTCATCGGCACTCCGCTGAAAGTGTCTATGGTCCAATTGGCCAAAGGCAGCACGTTGATACCCAACGCCGTCGAGAGTAGCAACGTCATCGGCTTGGACTTCGACCCCGTACGCGATCACATGTACTGGAGTTCAGTATTTCAGCCTTCGATGGCTTTCGGCGATCCTTCATCACAACTCTAGCTATCATACAGTCATCGTGTGCAGTGGTAACCTTCTTCCTACCTGTTTTCGGTAGATCTTTAACAACACCGAAATGTTCAAACTTTTTCTGTGCTGGCTAAGGATTATTCGAATCCCTCGATGAGTCCCCCCGTTGGTGCGAGGACGACGACAATTAAATTGACAGCTCGCAGGGTCGTTTTTCAGAATTTGTTCCAATGCTCAGGTTTTGACCAGTCCAACTCTAATCAATCGACGGCTATTTCCAAACCGACTAGTCGATCGACGAGCCCTGTTCAGTCGAGGCGGGCGCTATTAATTGTCTTATTTTATTAATTTCAGTGACAAAAATTACAAAAGGAAAATTACAAGAGGAAAATACAAAAACATTGAGACCACAACCGACTGAGATATCGAGGTATTTTTGGAAACAATGAGTTTTTCAGCTTAAAACTAGAATTTCAGGCGAATATCTGGATGAGGATAGTTGTCTTGATTCAGACTTCGATACGGGTAATTTGGTTTGCTGGCGACTAGACGATTCCAACGACATCTTGATAACATAGTAAGAACTCATAGGAAGTATCATTAGGAGGTTTAAAAGGAAATTAGAAACATAAATTGGAACAACTTAATAAATAAGGATGAAAAACGCTTTTTTCATAAAAGTGGCCAATCTTTTGACCACTACTGTACACTATACAACTATACACTATATGGAAAAGCATGAAATGTACAAAATCATGAACCATTTTGCTTCAAATCGGGCATCCTCTGAAGTCCGGCGGCGCCCAACTGCCCATGGTCGACTGTCTCGTTTCCAAATACCACAGAGAATATTTGAAACAACGAGTTTTTCAGCTTAAAACTTGAATTTCAGGCGAATGGCTGAATGAGGAGAGTTGTCTTGATTCAGACTTCAATATGGGTAATTTGGTTTGCTGGCGACTAGACGATTCCAACGACACTTGTTTAAATTTTCAACCGATGCCACTAAAAAACCACTCTTCCCGTGAAACTCCTCGAAACTTACATAAACATGTATAAAAATGTCATCAAATTTTATGCACGGAGAAAAAATCGAAACGAAAAAAAAAACAACATCATAAAATTGCGCATCACAATAAAAAAATTTTAACAATTTTTATAATAAAATATTTTTTTCTCTTGATACCAATCATTACATACTATTTTTTTTATAAAATTAAAAAAATAATCCGAAAACGCCTCGGCCAGGCTAGGAAATATAAAAGAAAAAAATGAAAACAACTGGTAATTTTAACAAAAGTTACACGATTTCTTGCATTTGCTTCGCATGAATTCTTCCTTGGTGCCCGTGCAAAAACCCCAGGACACGTATGTTTTACATTTTGACTTGTATGCCGAATTGTCCGAGCAAATCGGACGAAGCGTGACCAGCTTGGGCACCTCCGGAACATCGGGGATCGCATTATTCGCGCGCGATTGCGCATTGCCGCATGCGCCGCACGAGTTCGGACACATTTGTCGCATAAAGTCCTCGAAACCTTCACGACCGCAATAGCCGCTGCTCGACCACCGCGGACAGTGGTCGTTGCCGTCGGCGCACGCCGGCGGAGCGAGTGTGGCGAGCGTGACCAGCGTGGGCACCTCCGGAACATCTACGCCATCGTCGCACACCGGCCGAGCGAGCCTGGGCACCTCTGGAACATCTTCGCCGTCGTTCATCGAAGCGTCGCATTGGTAAAGTTTGTTCAATTTTTGCAAATCCAACGAACTGAACCTGTCCCGCTGACCCATCTTATCGCCGCCTGACTTCAACGCCTTGATTGTGCGCAAGCCGTTCTTTGAGAAAGCGTATGGTCCGTAGTGCATGATACTACCATAATCGTACGGCAAGTCCAAATGTGTGATCGTTCGCAAGCTGTACTTTTTGAATTGGTCAGCAGCGTCCGACTGGATGTTGGCCGTCACTATTTCGATGAAGTCGTCCCGATCGGCTCGACTTTGCTCGTGAAAAAAGCCCGTGGTGTGCATGAGCTGGTGAATTATCGTACCGACTTGGATGCATCCCGAATCCAAGGATACCGGTTGTCTGCCCCCCCTTCGGCCCACCAACGAGTAACATCCGTCGTCCGGATTTATGTAAATGTAATCCGTGTGCTTCGATTCGTCTCGCGGTATGAATCTGATGCACGTTTTCTTTCGATATTCTTCGAAAGCCTTCGCTATTATTTGCTTACTGTACGAACCATATTGACTCGACAACACGTATGGAATTTGCCCGTTGGGCCACCTGAAACGAGACGAACCTAGCTGAAAAATGTTTCAAAGCCGATGCCTAATTAAAAATATTCAATTCGGCGGTGTGTTTCGAAAAAGTGCCCATGTCGTCGCAATTAGGGTTTGAACAGAAAAAAAAATGGTTCAATTTTTTGTTACAATACGCGCGAAACGAGAGGTCGAATGAATGCAATTGCCTCTGCATGTCATCGCAAAAGTGGAACTCAAAAAAATCCTCATCGAAAACACTAAAGCGAAAAATCTCCCCCATTGTAAACGTTTTTAGAGAAAATATGTGCGAAAATTATTACGTAATGCATTTTTGCCCTTTTCGAAACTGAAAACAACAAACTTCGTCTCATAAGACGATGCGAAACATGCCTACACGTAGCTTGTTCGATGTCATTATCGCAAACACTGAATTAAGCCTGATTTTGCTCGATTACGGATCTTAGGGTTTGATTTCAGTAACCTGAACGTCAACCCGCGTGTTTTCGAAATTCGACCTGATGAGAAATTTTTGAAACACAAAACCGACGAAAATCCAGGCGATTTTTGCAATTTTTACCTTCGCCATTGATCTTTAATGGCGACTCTCTTGAAAGTGTTACTGTCGTTGATGAATTTATGAATGTTTCGACCCGACAAATTTCCCGCTATGTCGCCTTCGAATTTTCCCGCCTTGGTCAACGGATCGGGATGAACCTGTATGCCGATGCTGGCCAAGTCGATTTCTTGAACGGTTTCGGCGCCGGCGAAGTCCTCGGGCGTTAAGACCACATCGGATTCTTCGACGCCCGTTTTAATGACCTGAAACAGAAAAAACACCATGATACGCATTTTTGCATGTAAACGACCTCCATGCGACAAGTTTTGCGTAGTTTTTCTAAAGTGATGAATCATTTTTTCGATTCATTCTAGGCAACCTTTTTTACGACATAAATTTGAAACTTTGAAACTTTTGAAACTAGTTTCGCGCTCGATTCAACGAATTTCAAGTTTGTTTTTGGTTCGACCAAAGGAGTAATCAAGCACTTTTATCAAATTGAATTATAACAAATTACATAACGTGGCCAAAGAAATTTCCGAGACTGAATTATCGTTTTTTGGATGCCAGCATCGCAAAGCAAGCATTTTTGAGCGCAAGAAACAAGAAACAGTTTTGAGCACGATTTTGAGCAAGCAAGAGCACTTTTTTTGCTCACCTCCACCCGTGTCACTCTATGTTTTTGTTTTCGATGCGTAGAACGTTTGTGCTAGAAGGAAACTACGGATTAATTTTTTGCACGAATCCGAAAACCTGAAACGAATTTTGTGTGCACTTACGTGATCTTTTGTTACATCGCCGAAACAGTTTGTGGCAAGGAGGCAAGCTAGTAATATCGCACTGAGAATCATGGTTTGTGACTAAATCGACGCACGCTGATACCAATAATGAATCCGAATCAGATGTCAAGTCGGTCGTTTTTCGTTTCTAAATGGAAGTCGAACTATTGACGGCCCGTCGATGATGAGAATTTTGAGAGAAAGTTTTTCGACGGCGATTCGTCCCGCAAAAGTTTTACCATCAAATTTTTGCAAAAGCAAACAACAAAATAAAAATACCGCTCGCTTGTTGATTGTCGCCGCCGACGCTGCTGAGCGATAATACTTCGTTACAACTTTGCGCCTGCAAGTTGACTAGCTAGTGACGATTTCGCGCTCGAAATAGAATCTATCCACTTCGAAACGACAAACGTCTCAGGTGTCAACCGAGAGTGTCGTCGGAGAGGGCTATATGGACAGCTAAAAATATACAGTTTACTGAGCGGAACGAGTCGAGCCTGAGCACAAATTTCAAGTTTGTTTTTGGTTCGACCAAAGGAGTAATCGAGCACTTTTATCAAATTGAATTGGAACAAATTACATAACGTGGCCAAAGAATTCTAAGTTAAGGTGGGAATATCTCCCAGCTTTTGCGATAAGTGAAATATCGCTTGAGATATAGAAACATGCTAAAAGGTAATCCGAGGTAGCTAATCAGCCCGACCGTTTCAGCAGGTGTCATTCTGTTCGAAATTATGAAAGGTTTAGTTTTAGCAACTTCGTCGGCAATGTCAGGATGTTTTTCTAAAAATTTTACGACAGTTGCAGCCATAGCTGTCAGTGAGTCAAACATTGCCTCTTGATCCCAATAAGCCTGTGTTAGTACAGATAGTTCTACGCCTTTTCATGCATTTCGCAGCTTTGCTGTGACTGGTTAAGTATGAGTTGAGGATAAAGTGAAGTTGACTAGGTACTCTGTTTGCTCATTAATGTTCGGCGGTATGCAAGTCACGATTTTTGGAACAATAATGGCTTGGCCGCTTTGCAACATGCCGCATTGGTAGTATGGTTCGGCTGAAGCTTTTGGGGTCATGGACTGTAATACTAATAATATCATGGAAATTATAACAGGTAAATATTTATCCATAACTGCTTCTCAAACCGTGTGTTTAGTGAGTTATTATCTGCACCTCTTCTTCTTTCGGAATATGGTTTCTTCATGAAATAATTCCTGCTTTCCCATTCATGTTTGTCAATGAATTGACCTGCGCTACTGAAAGATCGATTTCTCCAATTTGGCCCGTCGGATTTAGGAGAGGGACTGTCCGAAAATACTGATAACATGGACGCCATATGAATATCATCTGAATATCTGAATGAACTGAATCCGGATCCGGTGATAATTTGGGCATACTGTAAATGTTCGAACGAGTTAAAGAAGGGGGTGGACTGTCGTTGAGATGAGACCCCGGACTGCAATATCGCAGTTGCGACGGCGGCCCGGCGGATTTAGGAGACGGACTGTCCGAAAATACTGCTAATGCGGACGACGTAAGAATATCATTAGGCCAAATTATTAGCTGACTGGCAGCTGTCGGTGCCGGTTAAGGATCTTGCACATAATTAGGATCCAGTGCAGGATTATCATTGATTATTAGTGACGGGTGATTATCATCGATTCTGAAATTGTGATGATTTACATGTTTGTTATGTTTTAAATTTGATTTACTTTTTGTGAGGACGATAACGATTTTGGTGCTGTTAATCAGATTTTGGCAATGGATATGCTGTTAGTTACGTATGTACTATTTGTCAAATGACTATAGTTTTCCACTGACTATTGTTGATGAGTAATTATAGCAGTACATTGACTATAGTTGTTGATAACTCTAATTTATCTGTGACTGTGATGTTCATTACTATATCCTGTGACTATAGTTAGTTGGTCAATTACTATAGTTATTCAATATTGGCATGAAAGTCGTTGTTATGATGTTACGAGTGAACAGTTATGTGTTGGACTCGATTTTTTTGTGCAATTTGTGATAACTTTAACAACCAGTGTAAAATACAATTTTCTTTTTCGAGATGTTGATGCTTTTAAGTTCACACATGTGATTACATGTATGGTGTGTCTGTAATATAGCACACCAATAACCAGATAATGTGAGCAGAAAAGTAAGTCATATTTTCTTGTTACACAGAGTGAAAGGTATAGTCTGAAACTTGTGCAAGTACATTGGTTAAAAGCTGTAAAAACAAAAAGCTGAATTTTGCAAACAAATAGTGAGTGTGGTTCGTGAGGGTGAAAGCACATCATTGATAGAACATGATAAAACCTACTCAATTGGCTGATGTGCTCTACGCCTTCGAAGTTCTTACATTCTCTTCAACAATTTTATTGGCTGAACCATTTTTAATCTAACGACGTTCAGGAGAACAACATAATATTCTTTTGCGACGAAACAAAAGGCCGGATGGGAAAGTCATGTTTCAGTAAGATTTCTAGCAAAAAAAGCGATAAACGTGTATGTCATGTTTGTTTTCGAGCAAAGCCAATGGCGTTGCTAAGATGGTTAGTTTGTATGGCACAATCACACCAGCAGCACATAGATTGATGGTTACCATGTACAAAGTGAACAGACCTCAAACTGAATCTGATGTGAAACTTTGCTCGTTTGTGATGTCTACCCTTCAATATTATAGATTTTGCTTGGAAGGCAGCATGTCAGCACTTAATTAATGATATCTTGCACAATTAATTGTCATATCGCCATGTAGGGCATACAAGAGTAAACTTAACTTTCCGAGTTGCATAACAAAGTATAAAGTATCCTTGTTTTCTGGAGCTGAATCGTACAGAGCGATATTTCAATTTTTTTAATTGGACTGTAGGTTAGATCCCGTTTCGTGACGAGACCACTTTGTCACAAAAAGGCGGCGATTTGAGAAAAAAAATTTAAAAAGACTGTAGTCCTAAACATCAGGGTGTATATTTTTTTGCTTTTTTTGTCGTTAAAATTCATAATTTGAATTGATACAGTTGGAATCAATTTACTAACCTCTGTTGTTCTATTTTTGTTTTATTTCTTATGCAACAACTAATCAGGCGAGCGCATGTGACGTCAGGCGCGAGCCACGTGACCAGCGCGCTGCAGAGCAGAAATCACTAGTCTGTCTTTCTCTTTGGCGCCGTGACAAATTTATTATGCTTTTTTTTAAAAAAACACTATCTTTCACTTTAGAGCCGTAGACATGGATGAATCATCAACTATTGAGAGACTTTCAAACGCCTTCATGTATCAGATAAGTTAGATGTTTTGGAATGTCCAAGAGGAAAAAGCGCTGTCAGTGGCAGAAAATTAGACAATCAGCCAGCAAGCGTCAACAGTTAGCAGGAGTAGCAGCAATCCTGCAGGACTACCAGAAATTTTTTCGAACAAGCAGGAATCCCGCAGGACTAGTGAGAATCCTACAGGATAAGTAGGAATCATGTGTGAATCATGGAGACTAGTAGGAATTCTGCTAGACTAACATATTCTGCAGGATTAGCTGGAAAAGACTGTACTTGATGACCATGAACAAATTGATGTTAGCTTTGTAGACTATGAAAGCGAGGAACACAGCTCGGGTCGACCAATCGATTCACAGGTTCTGCTGCAGAAATTGAACGATGTTTTAGGAATAGGAATTGTGGTTTGTGGCTGGTCATTCCTCCTCTTCCTTCGTTCGACAGATCTCGGCTGTGTTTCGAGATCCAGACGGTAAGGGCGGAAGATCTTTGTCACATTGTGTTGTTTAAAAGTTCAGATGTTGAAGCGATGTTGTACTAATCGGAAATATGAATTATATAATAAGGTCGTAGATGCATATTTCGGAAAAACAATTAAATGCAAATTTATTAGAATAGAATACGCTTTATGAGCGATAGCAAATCTTGAGCAATCGCTCACTACGACTAACACCGAACTAGAAGCGAACTAAATTCTAAACACGCGCGTTCGTGCAGATGCGACACCTATTACAACCTCAGAACCCAGTGTGGGAACATAAATCATGTCTCACAAGGTCCACAATTACATCAATTTTATGCAAGTCTAGTTGTTCTGCAAGTTCGGAAAATGTTGATCGTTTCACCTACAGTTGCATTATTTGATTATAACATTAAACTGAAGAAATATCAGACCTCTTAGCAACAATAATTGATGCCCAGCCGACAAACAAATCAATGAAAATTGAAACACATGACGGCAAAATAAAATAAAACAAAAATGTGTCGTTCAAATACAATGTTGCACTTTTCTTCTTGAATCCGACTTGCACAATTCAATTCAGCTAAACTAGACCGAGTTCTTGTTAACGCGCTGGCCAGTGATTTGCATAATCCAGTCGAAAGCTACTGTTATATCTATCGTTTCAATTTTTGTCACTGAAATTAAAAAAAAAGACAAATGATTGCACTCGCCTTGATTGAACAGGGCTCGTCGATAGGCTAGTCGGTTCGGAAATAGCCGTCGATTGATAAGAATTGAACTGTTCAAAACCTGAGCATCGGAACAAAGTCCGAGAAATGGGGGCTGTCAATTTAATTTTCGTCGTCGTGCGCATAGCTGTCGTCTCAGCAGTGCGTATCAGAATAGCTCCCTACATCAAGAACCAAAATAAAGACAAAGCGACAACTATCACTTCATTGGAGGTTCTAACCTCACTAGAAACCATCCACTGCTGCTGAAGTAGCTAAAACGCCCTACAATGCTCCTCGTTCTGTTTTGTTCGCTTTCGCTTTTCGCCGTTTTCGTTTTTCATTTTTTGCATTTTCAATTTCATTTCGTCGTTTAAAATGCCTGCATAATCGAAATATAAGTGAACATAAAGTGAACATACTGGAAACATAAGCGGATATAAAAAGGTCCCACTCCTTAAATTAAATAACATTTTACATTATGTCCATTTTATATTTTTATAAATGTTATGTACACCTTATGGTATTGAAATGATAACTTTTATGGCCACTTTATACTTGATTTGAATGAACCTTATATTTCCATTATACTTTTATACAGTTTACCAAACTTTGCTTTCATGAATGTATTAAATTTTATTTCGTGATGGAGAAACTGTACTATGAAAACAAAGAGGATAACTTTTAAAAATAGCTCGTTGCAAGATAAGCTGCCATAAACCTGTAAAATAACTAATGATAAGTCAGAGCAATTGATTCGTAAGCCGAAATCGAAAAAAAATATCGCGTAATAATGCCTTAACAGGTTTACGAAGAGAAACATAAAAATCATAAATACTATTTCTAATTTTAACCAATGTCTTCGTCCTCCAATGTTTGTTCCTCAGTCTGAGGCTTGACCCAGCTGAACCTTTCGCTTTTTCTTTAGATGTCCTCTGAACTTTTTGAAATTGCTCATACATTTCTTTTGGTTTGCGGAAAATTCGCCCACCACAATTCGCCCCCCCCCCCACA
>JAQGBA010002137.1:0-10194 GCA_034698125.1 Prionchulus punctatus | reverse complement strand
AACTGGACCGCTTCGATTTCGACCCGAAAAATCTATTTGCATAATCATTGCAACGGCTCGCTTGCATAATTTCGCTCATTCATTAAAATTGGAAGATCCCGCAGACGTTGCGGATTATGAAGAACATCCCGACCCGTTTGACGACTACGTCGGTCGGGAAGAAAATGGCGGGCCAATTCGTTCACATATTATAAATAAATATTTCGCATAGCTGTAAATTTTGCTTGCATCACATACTCTTTAATTTAATGTCTCGTAAAATACAATTAAAGCGAAGAATTAAACAAATTTAAACCAAATGAACAATTTATAAGAACTGTTAAAACGAAATTACAAGAACAAAACAAAAATTCACAAATCAATTCACAACTCTTTTTTGCCTTGTCGAATCATTGGAAATTATTCATTTTCACCCTTTATACTGACAAAGATGAAAACAGCAATGGCAGCTTTCGACTAATTTGCATTTTCAGATGCCAATATTTTGTTAGATTAGAAACTGATCGTGAGGTGTATAGATTTGGAAAACATTGAAAATAAGAATTTTTTGATTATTTTATCAGATTTATGCGCACATATTTTTCAGCCGATCAGAAATGAGCATTTGCAGCGTAAAGTGGACTTTACACTTGCACTTTCAGAATGCACATAAATCACGTAGAAGAGCTCATTGTCAATGCCGCCTGCTGCCTTGATCGGTTTGTTCGGGAATTCTTATTAACATGCCTTCGACCACATTTCTGTAACTTGAACTGCAGGAGAAACATTTTAGCTTTCTAAAACTTTCTAAAAATAAAAAAGTTGTTAAATGTTGGGAACCTTGGTGCAATGCAGTTTGCGAATCCATTGGTTGTTCCAGGTCAATAAACCTCTCCTTTAAACCTGCAGCAAAAATAAAATGCTGCAGTTTTTGAGAAAACCGACCTTACTGTTCATTGAAAACCGTCTTTGACTATACATGACATGTACGTATGTTGGGTTGGTCTTACCTGTCAGACTGTTCAAACAGAGTTTGCCAGTTTGGTCGCGTGTAGAGCACTTTGAGGTGGTATCTGTTTGCTGCATCATATATATGATTGCAATTGCTTGGCTGAATGTATGTAAGTGTTGAGTACAAACCTAAAAAATGTGAAAAAACAATTAACTTGCAATTAAAAATTAAAACCATGTTCCTCCCAAAAATTATTTTTTAAAATATAAATATCAAACTTACTCAATGTCAAATTTGTCATAAACAAACTTCTCGAAGATAACAGACGGAATGTATTTTACTCAAATTTTTCGCTTCGTTTACCAGCATAGTACATAAACAAGCGCAGATGCACTTTTCGTTGGGGCCGTTTTCTTAAGTCGACGGCTAAACAAAGTCGTAATTGTACGCTTGTTAAGTAATTGATCTTATTTTCGTTTGTTCTTATTTTCTGTTGTAGTTCTGTCTAGTTCAAGCAGTTTTTTCCGAATGAACACACCAAATAACATTGCAAATAACATTAGTATAAGACAGCACACCATCACTGTCCGGTGAAGAACTCCACTCCAGGATGTTGGAGTATACTTTTACTCGAACTCAAACCCATTGAGTGAGGCAAAAAATCATTGAGTCTGACTCTAACTCCGACTCAATAAAAAAGTTGACTTTGACTTTTCTCCATGACTTTTTCATTGAGTCAACATTCATGCTTTATAATTGCACTTTTTACATGTAAATTTGCAAAAATAGAGTAAATTTAGAAAAGTTTTTTCCTCCTCTGGCAGGGTAGGAGCACATCCCCCACACCCAAAATGTACTAATTTATAACAATCTTATCATAATTTGCAGCTATGTATATTCATACTGTGTATAGCATACATTTCAAAGAGTAGCAAAACGTGTCTCTTTTGTGGCAATTATCAAAACCTGTTAGCAAATATTTATCAGTTTAATCCCATCCATTCATATCATCATCTTTTTATCTAAATTTAATTCTTCCATGTCCTCATCGTCATCATCATCATCATCATCAATTTCGTCATCTTCATCATCATCTTCTTCATATGTGAAAAAAATTTCGACAAACGTTGTTATTGCTCTCGATCTGGCAAAATAGCGCTCCATGCGCAATTCATCCGAATTTTGTTTCGATTCATGGCAAAAAATCACGTGTACAATAATCGGCCATTCGAATGACGCAGCTAAATATGTATCACCGACCAAAACTGAGTTTGTAATAGGAAGGAGCATTGTTTTCTCCGATAAAAAATATGTTCTTTCCGACCTAGCTAATAATTCGTTGGGATCAATAGTACTTTGATCACCTAATCTCAAATCCCCCGCATTGATATTCGAGGATTGGGAATTTAGAAATTCCACCGTTCCTTCAAAACAATCTCGAGTGTCAATCATGGTCATAAGGACACCGATAAAATCCGTTGCACGAACATTATTGTTTAATAGATCTTTTAAAATTTGAGGCAATTCTTCTAAAAGGGCCTCGTAAACTTGACTAGATGTGAAAAAATGTCTATTGATCTTATTGGCTGGAAGACCTTGAATTCTGTGACCAGCCACAGGCATCAACATAACCAAATCCCAGTTCAAACCGACTTCATTATATGCTTGGTGGAAAACTTGTTCCGAACAACGCATGACCCTGTGCAGGGACATGCACGAAAAACCGCAAAATTCGGCAAGTTTTAAGAGGAAATTTCTTTTGTTTCTTTCTTTTTCCAATGACCAACCGACAGTTAAATTACACTGATAAGGGTCCCATGCCAGCCAAATAGTTTTTTCCAAGTAAGCATCCCTTTTGGCCATTAACATTAAGTATACGATGGTGAGCCAACACCGGTTGGAATTGATAACAGGAAGCATATCATCAATAAAAATATGGCAGTCTGATATTAAGCTTTCAATGTTCTCTCGTAATTTCACATTCTCTTCTAAATCGTTTTCAAGCTCTTCAAATGTCTTACTCAATTCGCCCTCACTGTCAATGTCGTCATCGCACCTCTCACCGCCTTCGAAGTACGGCAGCATTAAATTAGACCAGTTATAAATCCGATAATTTTTACATTGATGGGCGTCGAAGAAAATCTTATATCTAGGCATGAATGTGTCAGGCGCCACACCGATGACCGATTGACCGCACCTCAAGTGATCTAACGCTCTTGTTTGAAGCAGTATAGTTTTACCAGTTCCTGCCGGGCCAATCAGAAATTGATGGCAATCTCCTTTCAGCACTTGCTGTTGTTCCGGTGTTAGTTGAACAATCGGAATTTTATGCGCAATTTTCGTTCGATGGTCCTGCGATGTGGACACGAGCAGGGAATCCTTGTGTAGTTGTTTGCCTCTCGAAGCGTTCTGTTGGCTTATATCTATGCTTATTGTCGCTACCGATGTGTGCATGGAAAGTTTCTCTTCATCCAGCTCCATAACCTGGACTGCGCGCTCGTCAATTATGGCTGGTCCAGCACTTATTATGGAAGCTATCGCGGCAAAGGTCATCGCATACGCTTCGTAAATTGGAGGAGTAATAGATGCTGGACGAAGAATATCAAAAAGAGTCGATCCTGGTTCAAACACCAAATCTTCTTTGAATACTTGCAGAACATTACCAATTTTTTTGTCCAACGCCAATCGGTGGCTATTTGTCATATTAGATCGCCATTCCATCCATGTCTTCTTTTCGAGGTTTGGCGTCACCAAAACTTGTCGTAGAGATTCGAAAGGCGCAACATTAACTCTGGGTCTACAACTTGCAACTGTTTGCAAAAATGATTCAAATGACCTAAGTTGAGTTAGGCCCTTCTCGTAACCGTTAGGTACTTGATGATTGCCTGGCACAAAATATTTATTTGGATTGAAACTGGAACCTTTCACTTCGATTATGAGGATACCTATTTTTGGACCAATCAGAAGGAAATCGTATTCGAGCAATGGCCAAGAAATATCTGAGAAAATGAGCTGTAATAATTTCAAACGCTGATTGTCGATAGCCAAATTATGAAAAGCAAGAAATGGGGCATAAAGGGGCGAATGAACCAACTGGTATATAGCATTATAGATTGCGTATTCAGCTTCCTCGCCTATACGTTGTTGAATTAATTGATTCGGATTTTTCTTTGATTCGGGCAACAGTTGATAATGCTGATTTAATCTCTCTGTCGCTTTAATAAACGCCTCGTCGCTCACGTCGGCTCGTTTGAAATCGAAACGACGCGGTATCACGTGACTGACAGGATTTTCATAATTGCGCCAATTTGAACAAAATGTATCCAAATAATAAGAAGACTGATCCGCCAAAGTTGCAAAAGATTGTTTGGCTGGACCAAAATATAAAACATTTGGATTTTCTTTGGCGTCCATTTTAGTGTAGGATAAAATAGGTGACTTTCAATAACCTGTTTGTCGCACAGATGTAAACTCGAGACAGTTTGGGCAAGTGTGGTGACCCGTTCAAAAAATTCTGCTCTGAGCTCTTGTTGACTTTTATTTTTATCATCTCCATACTTTGAATTGCACATGATAATTTTTATATTGCAATTGCCTATAAACGTTACACATATTTTACGATGGTGACTATTAACTTGATTCTAAAAAAGCACTTGCCATGTGGTTGGCTTTTTAATTTTTATCTTGCTATGATCCAAACGTCTCATGGACAACATTGTGACTCGTGAATTTATAGTCATCACAAAACAGTCAAAATTGCTTTAACTGGATAACATCTTAGCAGCGCACAAAAGGTATTTTTAATCTCATGTCCTAATGTGTAAGAAACGCAACGCAACGTAATAATTATTGATGTCGATTTTGTCACCTACCTTTATTGCATATGTATTTTAACCTTACAATATGGAACCGTACAGTACCGTATTCCTTTTTTAATTTTTCTCGTTTTGATTGAGTAGAACTCCTTTTATATTCCTCGGTTGCTAAAAAGAAAGGGCAAGTTAATTTTAGGATTAATTTATAGGAGAAAATAACCTTTCATACCTCTGGCTCACCCTCTGTGTGTGAGTGATTCAAAATAAATGAGGGCTAATAATAATTTGAAAAACGTTGGCTTGAGCTTTTTAATTTTTTCTAATTAGAAAGAAATGCTAATTAATTAATACTAGCTTGGCAAGAGGAAGACGTGTGTGCCAGCTATAGCTACATACTTCTAATTTTCACGCCTGTAACTTTAGCTTATGTGCACTTTTCCCGCCTTTTAGCAGACAAATACCAAGAATAGCCTGAGACAAGAGACCAAGAATAGCAAGCTTACTTTTCAAAAATGCACATATTTGAAATTTACGGGTAGCATAAAGTGGCAAAGTCGAAGGCTTTTGTTAAAATGGAAACGTCCTCAACGAGCCAGCCGATGATAACCCGAGGATTATTCCTTCCTCTTCCATATCCAAACACCTGTCTAATAACATTTCCACTCACGTGTTTGCATGCAATAAAATTGCACAGAGAGCAATTTTCTAAATGGGCTCGTGCTCTCCCGGTAAACATGCCCGTCCCTATTTTGTTGTTGGCCCCTTTCGAAATTATACCACACAGAAAATTATACGCTATTGCCACACTCCTACCACCACCCCTCTCCCTAATGCACATGCCAGCCAAAGTGTAAAAAAGTTGCCTGCCAAATTTCAATAGACCTCAACCTGTCAATCTCACTTGTCAACATCCCGTCGTGACGTCAAAAATTAGAAAAGCTAAGCATTTAGCCAAACCTCAAACAACAATTTGTTATCAAATTTGATAAACCGTAAATAGAATCGACAACAAGAAATTTATTATCAACAAATTAGAATAGGAAAAACCTTCCCCTTTTGAATTACCTATCCATCCTTTTTTGTAGTCCACCCACCATCACCCACCCATTGCCAATCATGTCAAACACAAAATGCTTCAAACACGTGGTGCCTCCTATTGGCTCAATTCCTAATGCTCCCTTTTATAGGTAGCACCTGTATCTTTCATGATTTCCTCAGGAATCGGAGGGAAAAAAGGAAAAGTGACCACTTACTCATCTCCATCCGAACATAGGCCAGTATTTTCATCATATTTGGCACATTTAATTTGGAAAAAAGTTTTGTCCAACAGCAGGTAAAACTTTTAGCTAATTAGCTAGCCGTTTTTATAAGACATAATCGATAGAGCATACCTCGTCTACAAATAATGTGAAGTTAGGACACCTAGAGTGCATGAATATTTCTCACAAAATAATTTTGTCAAATGAAGGAGACAACTAGTGTAATTGCATAGATTTTTTAAACAATAATTACAGGAACTCTCTTGAACAAACATAAAAATCAGATCCAAATGGCTAATTGATAAGGATGTCATTCAAATAAATGATCAGTGCTTGCAGAAGAATCTCTGCAAGGGCGGTATGTGCAAAATAATTGATATAATATCATGTTTCGTGGTTATGCAATAAATGTGGCTTATTTTTACTGTACTATTCACATGCAATATTTTTTCCTAAACCAAGCCATCAGTTTCACGATTTCAAATAAACTTATGACAGATATGCCCAATGCTAAACCAATCAAATTTGATATATCCCACATCAATGATTCAAGCTTAAACAATAAAAATTATTAGCCTGAAACTTTGAAAAATTATGCGTTAACATACTGGATATACTCTGGTTCTCACATATTCAATAACATCTAAATTTTCATAGTAAACATCGATTCTTGCAAGTTGATTCCTAAATACAAGATAAGGTTTGATGTTATGATTTAAGAAAAATTAATCACTTAGTGTCACTAGATCCGCTGGTTGCATTGAGATCGAAAAAATGCACGTTTTATCCCTTAAAAATAGTCAATTATGTACATGTTATTCTTGTATTTCATCTGTAAATCGGTTTTTATGTCAGTTGCTTGCACAAGGAAATATTATTTGTCAAAGTACATGCACCTTATTGCATCTTTGTCTGAAAATTTACATAAAAATTTGAAAATTTTGCTGTTGTTTGTGATACGTCATATTCGATTATCCTAAAAAAATCTTTGAAGATACCACAATATTTACAAAACTTGCAGTTCTTACTTGCATGCTGGTAAGCAGTTACAGGTATCATTTCCTATGTCAAAAGTGGCATTGAAGCAACCACGGAGTCAAACCGGACGTCGAATTCGCTGGCGAGAATGGTGGAAAAATAAGGTAAGTGATTTTTTTTAATTGATTTTTTCTCGGATCGATTTTTAAAAATGATTTTATTTTTTCAGGTACGCCAAACCAAGTCGGAGTCGACCATCGTGTAGCGAAGACGATTCCGACTTGGTTTGGCGTACCTGAAAAAATCGTCTTCGCTACACGATGGTCGACTTGAACGAAGCTCCGCGGACGGAACATGGAGAAGAGGGTTGTGCCTTACTCCGGAGTCAAACCGGACATCGAATTCGGGATCAGTCGCCAGCGAGAATGGTGGAAAAATAGAGTAAGTGATTTTTTTAAATTGATTTTTTCTCCGAGCGATTTTTAAAAATGATTTTATTTTTTTTCAGCAGGCCAAACCAAGTTGGAATCGTCTTTGCTACACGATGGTCGACTCAAACGAAGCTCAGCAGATGCAACATGGAGCATTATCAAGTAAGGAATAGTTTGCAATTTTTAGATGCTTGGCACCAAACCCCTCAGAAAGGCCTGACGTAATTGGTGTGTCAGCATTGATGGTTGACCATTTATTATGCTTTGCTGATAATGCTCATCAGCAGCATCATTTTATTAAGAGGCGGATGGAAAAAGAAATGGCTCTGCGATCTAGGTAATCACTCATCCCAGATATTTTTAAAATAATTTTTTTAAGAGATTTACATTTAAGAAATGTGAGAATCTACAAAACTAACTTGAGATATTTGCAGTGATTAGCTAACTGATTAGCACTAGCACTAGGAAAATAGTAGTCAAGGCAACATTCCTGAAATCACCTAAGCAATAAAATATTGATAAGTAATGAAATCATCAATAAATGAAAAACATAAAATTTTTAGAGCAGTCAACTCAAATCAAAGCGATATCGATTCATCATTTACATCTGGTGATTCTTTATCAGCTTCTGCTGCCTCGGCTCAATTTCACGCAACAATCATTGAAGTTGAACAAGATCCATTCGATGTCGGATGATACGGTTTCTATAAAAAAGGGGGAAAATCAGTGCTACAATTTTTTAATTGAAAAATTTGAATTATACCTGTTGTATTGGATCCAATTTCCTTTTTTTTGGTGGCGATTCACCGAGATTAAATCCGGCTCCATTCGAAGCCATAGCAGGTGGTGGATCATTGAAGAAACTTTGATTCGTAGCGATTTTCATACCTAAATTTTAAGAGAACCTTGTAAAAATTGTTTGATCACTTTGCATTTTGCATTTTTTGAAATTCGTCAAACTCTTTCAAGTTTTCGATTTTAAAAATCAAATGCAAAATGATTGCATTAGGAAATGCACTGATAATTGGGAAATTAAAATCCCATAACTCCAATTGCAGCTTCTTGAGATAAAGCCGAACGAGCCGCATTATTTGAACCAAATTTGACTAAAAAGAAGAAAAATATTTGTAAATTCTACACCTACACTGCAAAGATTCCAGCTTAAAAAAATGTGATCTATGAACTTACCATCATCATGATCATCGAGATCAATATCAATCGTTTCCCAGCCTCCCAAAAATCCGAATTCCATCATGGATCCGTGCATGGATCCTTGAACTTTCAGTCCCTCTTCTACATGGATCCGTGCATAGAGATCCATGTGGATCTGTCATGGATTTTGCGTAGAATCCATGTGGATCTGTCGTAGATTGTGTAGAATCCACAGGGAAAATCGTTTCACTACCTGGAACCCATGCTGGATTTTCGACTAAATCCGCTCTTCCTAATCCAGTTCACATCCACACCAAAATTTATGTACGAGTTATATTTTTCAACAAAAGTAAAAAATGAAACGATTTACAAAACAAGTCTCAAACGAATTTTAAATTTTTACATCACTAAAAAAATTTTCGCCCCAACGAAAAAAAAAATTAATTTCACTCAATTTTCACCCATATTTAGTTTGAATCATATAAATCCTCTTCAGATGGATCTGGTAACACGTAATTTCAGCGTTTTCGTTTTTTCACCCAAACTTTTTTGTCGCCATCTTTGTTCATCTTCTGCATCAGTACCCTGGCGGTTTAATTGTAGTATTTTTTCGCACTAATTTACCATATAAAGATTTCGTCCATGGATGCGTCGATCTGAAATTCTTCCAGGTATCGTCATCAGTTAAAGCAAAGTAAATTTCAAAAAGCTTACGTTCTCTTGTTCGTATCATTTCCAAAGCCATTGATCCGGGTGACAGCTTCCGCATAAAAACTTTCGTAAGCTGATTTTTGTTGTTGATGTAGTAAAAATATGGAACTGTCAGCATCATCAATAGCAGCATTACCAGCTGCCTCGTTCCAAAGCACCAAATTAAAATATTGGCGAATGATCCCTAAAATTTATGAATTAATTTTGAGGGGCAGTTAAAATTTTCCAAGAAAAGTTGCCTTACTTTCAATGATTTTAAAGCCTTCCGGATCTTTCATTGCCAACGATCTTCTTTGCCCAACTTTTGTCACTGTATGGGAGCTGATGATTATCCAAAACCAGAGATCGTCGCCATACATCAAAGCCGCTAACTAAAATTATTTTCATTTCGTCTTGCTGATTTGTCAAAAAGTATGAGACAAAAATTTACTTACCATTCTACAAAATTCTACTAAATCCTAAAAATACAAACAAATAATCAGTCGTCAAATTATGTTATCGGGAACAGCGGACGAAAAATACCGGAAAATCGAATTGCGTTGCGACGACTGACATTATCCACTCGCACTCGGCGATCACTTCGACATATCGAAACTCTACGACGAACCTGCGTATCACGCATTTCGGAAGAGTGCGTTCGATTAGCGACATAAACTTGCACTCGCTGCTACAAAACTGGGCAAATTTTAAAAACTAAAGTCCTTTCACTCGTCTAAACGACTAATACTAACAACCCGGTTACTTTTTAATATGCTCCTTTATGATATCGACGCCGCGCCATTTCTGCATCGATACGCCGGCGTCGATTATCGATTGATTAAAATTATTGACGGTTCTTACGTTGGTACCGCTCGATAAAATCAAATTAAGCGTCGCGGCCAGTTTAGCATCGGGACAATTCCTGAGCGCCTACGAAT
>JAQGBA010002136.1:0-10201 GCA_034698125.1 Prionchulus punctatus | reverse complement strand
ATGGTATACTCAGGGCTTTCAAATGAGCCATAACTTTTTGGTTAATTATCAAAAACAAAGGAAATATAAACATAAACAACTTGGTGATAATACTTTGATCACCCTGTATTGTCAATAAGTTGAATTTTACTTGCAAAAAACACCTGACTCAATGTTTGACTGTCCCTGGGCTGGTGTAGGTAGTAATATTTTATAATTTAGTATGTAGTGTAGTAATATTTTATAATTTGAATTGGTATTCAAGTTAACTTTTTGCTGTGCTTTTACCTTGTACATATGTCACTATTATGATAAATTTGTTTCGTGTTCAGAATTATATAAGGGCGGGGGGGTATTGAGCCAAAATTTTGTTAGTAAAATTGATAGTTCAATTGGAGAAAGGTCGTGTTTGATCGCCCCAGTTTGTCGCTGACTTCAGAATATAGTCTACCTGTATTTGACGCCAACTAGAGTCAGTTGTTTGGCAATCAATTCGTGATTGCTTTCGCCATTTTACTCAAGCCAATTTGTTCAACAAAGAACTATAGTTGGTATAATTTTTGATAACGATGGTTTGTGTTTCACCTCTCAGTAAACAATGTATACTGATAGCTTATGATATTTAAAGGATGTCTGCACCATTAAACTGGACTACACTACAACAGCTGTTATACCACTTGATAGCAAAGCATTGATTGGCAGGATGTGTTGATACTGTAGCGAACAGAATGCAGTTCAACATATCAGACAAAAGACAGATCCATTACTGGTAAAACGAAATGGTTACAACCATGGGTTTTACACTGTCACTGTCTTTGAAAAACAGCAATTTTTAGACTAAATAGTGTAACCAATTGGGACCATATTTGTTGTATCGGGAATGCACACTTTTTGTCTTGCAGCTTTATAGGGAGTTTTGCTCTTCATCTTAAGTCATTATATGCCAACATTGCTTACCGTGTTTACTCACCCAGCACCCTTGCTTATAATTCTCGGCCAAAACTGAGTTGAAAATTCACTCTACTCGTCATAAGCACCATTTTTCCTACTCGTTTATAACCAGCCATGCTTATAAGTAGCACCTTGAGGGGGAGGTTTTTCCATATAAGCCGCGCTGATATGCAGTTTTCTTTATTATACTTGTAAAACTAAATTTATTTATAATTTAGAAGGTGGGACAGCTTTCAGCATGCTTACTAGCATGCAAAGCAAGGTTTCGGGCTAGCTTGACTCGTGAATTAAAAATTGGTAAACTTGTAAATGTAGGTTGTATTTGAGATTGTACATGCAGGAAAATTTGTTTGACTAATCTTGAAAAGTGCATGTTTCTAAAGTGTAACAATTTAGTCTTTCCGAACAAAAGTTTAGGTGGATAATATTATTAAACTTCAAACAAGTCTTATGGCCGATTTGCTACTTTGGCGGAAATGTTAGCTGGTTAATGAGCTTAGCATGATTTTGGCATGCTACTGATTATTTTCCACATCCATCACAGATAAGTTTCATCAAAAATGTGAAACTAGGTGTTTGGATTATGCAAATAGAATTTTATAATAACAATGGATCGTTTTATTTAATGATTTATGATTTTACACAGTCAGTGGTACCAAATGTGCAGTTAACAAACTGGGGAAACGAAGACAACATCAAATTTAACGGGTGACAACTAAAATTTGGGAATTTTTTCAAAAAGTACTCTTTACAAAAAGCTCTCTAACGTTTTTTCTAATTAAGCAATCGGTCTGAAATTTTGTATGTTGCTATTGTCCTCCCCCCCACTAGCAGATATGTGTAAATTTTAGACCGATTGCTTAATTAGAAAAAAAGTTAGAGAGCTTTTTGTAAAGAGTACTTTTTGAAAAAATTCCCAAATTTTAGTTGTCACCCGTTAATTATGAAAACTCGACGAAAGCGATGAAGAAACAAAAATTTATCCCAATTGCGGATTATTGGCCAATGCTAAATCCATTTGCACATGCAGCTTGGAGCTTTGTCTGCTACATGCATAACACAAATATATACAAATTGCAAGCAAAAATCTATAACGGCCGCTGTACTTTAAACCATTTTTCCTTCAGAAAGTGGTTGTTTGTTTTTTTGCCAGATTGTGCTTCTCATTTCTTACTCACCCCATGTTTACGTTTTTACAAAATTTCGTTGACCATTGTAAAATTGGAGTATTCACTGCATTTCGGTTTGCTTGATGTCGATCACAGCGAACACCATGAATTGGCAAACATTCTGTACCATTAAATCGTAAATAACAATGTTCCTTAAAATATTGTATTTTTCAGTGATAATCTGCAAATCTTCAGCATTTTCAGTCAACTTTTAAACTTACCCGGAGTACATGAATTCCAGCAAACAGCGAACGCGCGAGCTGCAGTGTGTGATTTCAACAATCCACTGTGAGCATCATCAGGTGATAGGTTGCCCAGCATGCCTGTAGAACAAGAATTTTGTATCATATCTGCCGACCTGGTTGATCATGTTTGCGACCTAACTACATATGTCCATTTTACGAAACAACGAAGAAAGATCTGGATTTCTCACTTCTTCCAAAGGATGTTTTTCGACCTGTATATTCTACTTTTACTGAATATGCAAGTATCCTATTGTGTTAATTCATTGGATCTTTTTAAAGGTCTACAGTTAGAAAAGTTGCAAGAATGCTTGGGACAACTAACCGGAAACTGTTCGCAATTGCCAACAACAACAACAACAACTTGTAAACTAACACTAGTAACTTACAACAACACCTTGCAGCAACAGTCAAGTGGTGCTTAAAAAATTTCATTTTTTGCTGCTTTTCTCATAAAATCTTGCGTTTTAGACAGCTTGCTTGCAGAGATGCAGTTACTCAAGTCTTTTCAGCCCATGCGAATTGTGAGAATTCGACATGTCGAACTAGCCGGAACTTGGCTTTCAGCAGGTGTAGAATGTATTTTTAGAACAACGATTCGCGGGTTCTACAGTCAACTGAAATAAATTCATTCAGCACACAATCAATACAGATTTTGTCCACATTAAAGGTTCACGACGGTAACAAAAAGCTAAACAAGCCGAATGTAATAGGCATTGTTCTATATTTACATGTTATAAAACCCTTGGATACCATTCCCTGTTGCCCGGATACCCATTTTTCAAAGAGCTCAGTTGAATGCTAGGCGGTGATAGTCAGGAGGTAGTGACTTGACCTACGAAACTGGTTTTTCATTTGCTACGATCGTATTTAATGTTGCTTTGAAACAATTAATGCATCAGTGGGTTATAAATTGAAAGACCATTCGAATTGTAACATGATTTAACTGCATCACGCGCAACTGTATTTAGCAACTTTCATTTGGTACAGTTCTACATCTCGATCTTTTTTTTACAACATTATGAATTCTATCAAGAGTCGCTCAGAACAAGCTAAAGACTCCTTACTTGTACATTATGCGTTTGATAATAAAGAATTCGAAGCTCAAAGCAAAAGGCCTTCCGAGGAAATAATTAAGAATTTAAAGAGCGCTGTAATGAAGCTATGGATCTTGACTTTATCAAATTAACAGCCAATTTTACAATATTGCAATAAAATACTTTTCTTAAATATATTTTCACTTTCAATCACAATTTCGTCTCTTTATTTCACAATTTCTCCATTTCACTCTGTTTCCATGAAACATAAAAGTATACTGTATTTTTATAGAATTTATTTCTTACTTTTTCATAACATAATTTCTCCGAGTTTACATTCCAATATTTTCCTATTTCAAACCCAAACATTCTGTCCTAATTTACATTTCTATCTGCTCACTTTTTCTCATCATTTTCCACCAATCCCTACCGCTTTTCTGTATTTTTCCCTCCCATTTTTGTGAATCAGCATTTGTGCTTCATAAACTGCTTTCATGTAACTTTCGTGGCACTTGTTCGAAATCTTGTTTCACTAGTCGGGCTCGTCGACTTTAACGTTGTATTTTATTATTGAACGTGCCATAAAATTGTATTGTTATTTTGTCATTAATAAAGCTTCGAATTCGCACTCACCGCAGCACCTCCATCACAGCGCCATCGACTTTTTAACAATTGAAATTACATTGCGGGTACATTGTTAATTTATCCAACAGTCAGAAATATTTCGCTGAATATTTCAATTTCCATTCCTGTTTTGAAAGAAATCTTGAATGCATTCCTACACATATTAATGGTGATTGCATTGTTTTTGCTGTCCTATTTGTTTGTCACCTTCATCATTCTTTATCGAAAACATCTTTCAGTTAGAAAAGCACTGGATAATCATGTAGCACTTCTTCGCGATATCAAACCAAAATCCGATCATACCTTGGAACATCTCATTCGAGAAAGATAAGCAAAATTAGCATCATACTAAATCAAACTTTGTGAAAAGTATTTAGAGCAAACGGACACTTTTTTCTTATGGTATCTTGGTTTTGGTGCGTGCCTTTTGCCCGCTGTCTTTGCTACATGGTTTACATATGGACAGTTTTGGGGATTTTGTTGGCCATTGCTATTTGAATTAATTATTATGTTAGCAGGCAAATTTCTTATACAAACAAATGTTGACAGCGTTCCACCACCTCCAACAGACAATATTTGGCAAATCGACATCGATTATGGTGCAACTGACTAAAACTTGCGTTTTAGACAGCTTGCTTGCAGAGATGCAGTTACTCACAAGACTTTTCAGCCCATGCGAACTGTGAGAATTAGACATGGCGAACTAGCCGGAACTTGGCTTTCAGCAGGTGTAGAACATATTTTTAAAACGACGATTCGCGGGTTCTACAGTCAACTGAAATATATTCATTCAGCACACAATCAATACAGATTTTGTCCACATTAAAGGTTCGCGACGGTAACAAAAAGCTAAACAAGTCGAATGTAATAGGCATTGTTCTATATTTACATGTTATAAAACCCTTGGATACCATTCCCTGTTGCCAACAATTAATGCATCAGTGGGTTACAAATTGAAAGACCATTTGAATTGCATTATTATTTAACCGCATCACACGCAACTATATTCAGCAACTTTCATTTGGTACAGTTAGTTCTACATCCCGACTTTTTTTTACATCATTAGGAATTCTAATGATAAAGAAGTGATGAAAAAATTAATTGTACTGCTGGATCGAGATCCTTTCAAACTAAAAGCCCTGCCATATTATATTGAGACAAGAGATCATTGTGACAAAGCTGTTACTGTGATAATGCAAAAATCTCGCGGTTTTATTGGCTATGATACAGAGTTTTATTTTGCCAACACCCCATGGCACGACTAACTGGGTCTCATTACAGTTTTTCAGTTTCTAAAGACAAATTGATTGAAAAAACAAGATTCAAAGCGACCACTTATTCGCACTTATTATGATAGTTCCTTTTTTACATACACCTGCATCACCTCATTTGCAGCAATGGCTAAATTAATTACTAAATTAAATTAATCCGGTCGTTCTGCAAAATCTGTAAAAGATGTCACATCTAGTGTCAAACCCATTCATTGAAAAATGGCATCAATCAACATTTATAAATAAAATCAAATCAAAGGAGCAGCGGAAAATGTTTCAGGGATGAACAACAATAAAAAAGCATTAACAGTTAGTGTTTGTAAAAAAAAACAATCACAATTTGTGCTAAATTAAACTGGCACTGATCAAAAATGTCGATAAAATCACCACAACAAATGAATTTCAACTTGAAATTCAACATATTAATCAGATAACAATGTGATTAAGTCACGAATGGATTGTTGTATATCTGGTCGTTCGCTTTTCATGTACTGTTCGGTTGCTTTCATAGCACTAATCAAAACGTTACTATTTATTTCATCCAATTCGACTTTTTCTTGTAGGATCGGCGAAAATCTGAAAAATGGCACATTCATCAAATGACATTTGTTTCTCGCATAATCGACGCATCGTCCATTCGATTGAGTTAGCTGTAAATATAAAAGATTGTTTTTAACGATTTTCGAACTGCCACATTCAAAGTGTACCTCTGATTTAAGTTTGTGAAAAAAACCTATAGTGCGCTGCACCCAATCAGTTTGGTAATCAGGAACGAAGTCGTGAGCAAAATGTCCAGTGCCTATTGACAAAACGCATCCGATTTCCATCTGGAAAATACGAATAAATAACGACAAACATACTTTCATAAACGTAAAACATAGCAAAAGAGTTTCAAGAAAACAAACGATATTTCGTGTTAAGTTACATGCGAATTATCATTGATAACTTCTGTAATAAGTTCAAGCGTCGGATTATTTGCAATAATGCCACCATCGACAAATCTCTTTTCGAAAGGCGGAAAATAAGTTGGTGCCGCAGTTGAACATCGAAGAGCTTTCCATAAATGCACATCTGAATGATAAAACACTTTTGAAAATATCCTTTAAAATGCTTGAAATATGTCAACAGGCACTTGCTGGTTTGATGTAATTAAATGGTGGAATCCTGTGATTAGTGTTTCCGCGTTCTAACTCATAATTCCGAAGTAAGTACAGTTCCAATTCAGCAGTGTTACTATCGACTGTCGTGAATAAGAGTCTGGCAAGAAAAATATATATAAATTTAAAGAGAAAATAAAAAGGAATAAAGTATAAGAAATCCCGCTATACTTTTTATGTCCTTGTATGTCTGACATCATTGTATCCGTTCCAGCAATACTTTGCAAAACGGTCTCTAGTTCAACTTCACTGTATTTCGACAAAGGGGGGCGTCTGCTCTTTGCACGGTCAAACAGTTTGTCCATGTTTTTTAAATATATCCGTTTGACTTCTTCCAATGTGTACACTCGATTTGTTCCTGGTTGGTCTAAATATACGATTCTCTCTATAGTCGACTCTCTCTATAAGCAATCTCTCTGTGTAAGCAACAAATCCATTGGTCCCAGCAAGAAAGTCTATCTAACTGTACTTAAGAACACATCTCATAAGCAACACTCTATAAGCAACACCTCTCTATAAGCAATGATTCAAGTCACTCCCAATATCATAAATACACATGATAAAAGCTGTTCAGAAGCAACGCCCACTTCCTTAATAAGCAAAGATGATATCTATCTCTATAAGCAACTCTGTTACTCTCTATAACTCTCTATAAGCAACAAAACATGCAAATTAGTGGCTGAAATAGTTTTCGACTGTCAATTTGTTTTTCTCGACTTAAACAATTTTTCCTATCTAATAAATTCATGACACAAAATGTTGAAACAGAATTCGTTAGATTAGAATTCAGAACTCGTTATGGCATATCATTATTATGGTTATCATATTGTCTTGGTAATGGTCATTGTCATGGTAATGGTCATTGTCATGGTTAGCATACTGATGCCATCGAAGATTTCACAAATGATGTTAGACTAAACAGTCTGAAGCAAACAAAAATTACCCTTTTTTTTAAAGTGTGTCATCATCATCTTCATAAGTTGAAGATCACATAAATCTTCAACATAAATCTTCAATCTTCTGTAAATAATGTAAATCTTCATTGATACAGACTGAATGTTTAATCAATTTGGTTTGGTAATATAAGTTGTCTACCACTCAACTGTTAAAACTTGAAATAAAATTCTCAACAAGGAATACCTCAATGTACCTCAATTTCAAATTTTAGATCCACTTTAGTAAAGTAATATTTACAGGAAAACCTCTCTTTAAGCAACTTTCTCTATAAGCAACCCTCCCTATAAGCAACATTTTCTAAAGGGCTCTTAGCATTGCTTATAGAGAGAGTCGACTGTACATACAATTAAAGTGAAGAATGGGTTTGTGACATAAGAACAATTTTGCGACAGTGACACCTTTACAATTAATAAATATATTTTTATTCTTTTATTTGCAAATTAATGAGATAACTTCTGCGTTGTTTTTCTTAAGAAAAATTATGCCTTAATTAAGATCTTTTTTTTTATTCTTAAGATTAAGACTAGAAAAGTGTCTTATTTTTTTAAATTAAGATTAAAATTAAGACATTTCTTTATTTGCAATTTATAAAGAATATGAAAAAAGAATTATTCTTAATGAAGAGTAAGTAAGAATGAATAAGAAAATTTTTTTCCTGAACTTTCAAACATTATTCAATTCAAATTTCAATTATAAAAACAAACATTTTTTAGAATTCCCGTCAAACATATTTGGATGCAACACTAGATATTGAAATATTTGATCCACTGATGGAAATATTATGATTTTTTTACTTTGCTGCTGATAGATCATTGAAAATTAAGAGGCATTGAAAATAAATATATGTCGATATAAGGCGCTTTCACATAGTAAACCCAATTATTATAATTAATAGTAGCCTAGAAAATGATCTACACAATACAGTTACTAAATTTATAACAATAATATATAAAGAATTTTACTTATCAAAATGCTATTGTGAGAAAATTTATCGGAAGAAGAATTAAGATTCTTATTTAATCTTAATTTTAAATGATGACTAATTTTCTTTAAAATTTTTCTTTATTTTTTGATTAAGATTAAGTCATAATTAAGAGTTTTTCTTCATTTTCATTAAGTTATAAAACTAAGACTAAGTCAAATTGACCAGAAAGTCAAAGAAAACAATGCAGGTAAGATTACTTAAATATAATGCCGCAGCGACAAGAGCACCAGTACTTGTACCTGCTATCCAATGGAATTTCATGTGTAACTGTTCATGAGAGACAAGTTTTTTTTCAAGAAAAATCATGATCTAAAATTGCTAGTATTTTTTGTGTCATTTAATATTTAAACTTGTAAGATAAAAAAACTTGAATTATAAGTAAACCACGAATCCCACCACCATCCAGAGAGAGCAAGTTTACCAACTGTTTTCCTTCCATCTTTTTCCGTAGTGTGCTCTCGACTGCAACTTTTTGTCGTTCATCGCAAAAGCCTTAATACAGTCGCTTCCAAAACAGTGAACGCTGAAAACATAAGAAGAACTGTTGATAAATGATTACCTCGGTCTCCTGGACTACCGGTGTATCGTTCTTTCCCACCATTCTCTGTGCTGCTCCCTTCACTTTTGTTATTCGTTGAACCCATTGCGCCAGAACCTTCACCAGCTTCTTTACCAAAAGTGTTAGAATTTTCACTGCCACGTCCACCACTTTCACTGCTAGGTTGAATGCCTCCGTCATTCGTGTCACTGGAATGGTACAGGTAACGGCATCCATCTTTACAACCATCTTTTGTTTTCGGACATCTCGGTGAGTCGTACAATTTTAGGCTTTCTAAAATCTCTCACCTGGAAATAGACTCGTTTGCAGTTGCATGCTAGTGGGCGTTTTTAGTCAAACTTGGATTCGCTGTTATTTGGCAAGTTTGCCGCCAAATGAATCGGCAAGTCATTTTTTTCATTTGTGATCGATAAATCGGCACTAAAAACCATTAGTGCATCTGCGCAAATCTTATTTTCGTGCTGAAATAAATTTTGTAAAAAATATTTGCACTTTTTAGCAGAATCTTTTTCTTTAAGTGTTTTAAATCTTCTAAAAACTACTTGAATTGCCAAATGTAAAGCAGTATTGCCATCATTGTCTTGAACATCAACATTAGCTCCATATGCAATCAGCTTTATGATGCAGTCCAAGTTTTCATTGTGCAATTTTCTCGCTTGATGAACTTGCGCCAAAAGTGGCGTTTGGCCAAAGTTATTCAGTGGATAATTGACATTTACATTTGAAGGGCTACCATTCAGTAATATATTCAAAATCTAAATCGGACTTTTATTTACCTTGCTGCCATAAAATATTTTCTAGAAGTTACAAAATATTACCCGTTTGTCGGATACCAAATGAAACGCACTGTCTCCTGTAATGTCATCCTTTTCTTTCAGCAAATTGTTCAACCATTCTGCTTTTGAAGATTGACTTGAAACACGTTCAACAAGTATTTCTACACACCTAAAATTTAAAAGTCTGTGTAACAAATTCTAAATACAAAAAAATACATGTACCCATGGAAAGAGTCGTTAAATTCTTTTTCATTTACTGTGACCAGATGGAATAAAGCACTTTTTCCATGATAGCTCAAGTTTGCCAATGTAACAGCAACTTCAAAGTGGTCTGGTCCATAATGTTTTTCTTTTATTTGCAGTGCTCTTTCCAATAGCATTTTTTGTTTTTCAAGATCCCCTAAATCGCCATAAGCATTGCCTAAGTTTGCCAATGTAACAGCAACTTCAAAGTGGTCTGGTCCATAATGTTTCTCTTTTATTTGCAGTGCTCT